>WHPZ01566740.1:0-25568 GCA_016617965.1 Macrosiphum rosae
TCAAGTATCTACAATCATTCGTTTTTTAATTACAACAAAATAAGAAAATCGTTACATGAAAAATCGAGTAAATATCAAATGTTGTAAAAATATGAATTTCAAACGATCATAAAAATTTAATTTGAGTTCCTTGTAAACATTTTTTTTTTTTTGATAAAGGTAGATAAACTTATGAAGAATCTTGTATTATAATTTCAAATCTTGGATTTAAAAAGAAAATTTTTATGAATTTTTAACTCAAAATGATTTGGACATTTTCGTCATTTTTACGTATTTTGTCAATATTTGAACTTTAAATACTTATAAAAAACTGTGACTATTTTTTTCATGCGCCTTTGAAACAATATACTAGGAGCCTTCTATTAAATTGTTAAGCTTTTTTAACCAACAAATAACATTTTATCGATATTTATAGAAAAAAAATGGAAACTGAAAATCCGTAAAGAGCTCAAAGTAACTCAAACTATTTGGAAAATGTTATGGTACATAGAAAATGCTATTATAAACATTCAGTCAAAATTTCATGTAAATACGGTCATTTGTTTAAGAGTTGCAACATAAACCAAAATCGATTTTTTTAAAAACAGATTTTGTGTAAAAATTCCTGTTTTTCCATAATTTTTCTTTTGTTTTTCAATTCGCTTTTGAAAATTACTGGACAATTTTTACTATTGACCCCCCAAAGTACCAACTAGATTCACTTTCCTATCAGAAAAGTTACTGTTGAAGAAAATCCAAGCACTTTTACTGTCCTAAAAGGTGATGACAGACAAAAAAAAAAAAAAAATTAAAATTAAATTAAAACAAACACACATTATTGTAAAATCAATACATTCATCGTTCCATCCAGAATCTAAAAGTAAAAAAATATTATATAACTAAATATTAATAAACTAAAAGTTTAAAATAAAAACTGTAAATTCCTTTTATTTTTGGAAAATTCGTCCACAACACCACAACATTTTGAATTACATTTAAATCATATATTGTCTGTCTATATTACATAGTCCAGATAGTCTCTGCTCTGTCATTGTAGACCTTAACCATGTTTTTAGATGGTGAAGCTTACTAAATGACCTTTCAATCGTTCATGATGTAGGAGGTATGGTCATGTAAATGATGATACATTTTTTAATTGATGGAAAAAAGTCACAGTCTTTAAGATAGTATGAAATATTATATTTTTCATTAATTTTATGATAATCAATTTTCTTTATTCTATGTATCAATTATTATAATATAATATTATGTGTAAATATTAAATGTATAATAGACACGGAAAATCTAGGGAGACATGTCCCCCCCTTCACCCCCCAAAGGAGGCCCTGCCCTTGGTACTCACTTAATTACTTTGATAAAATGCAAAAATTGTACCAATCAATTCAAAATATACTAAGCTGGGTTTCATAAACAATGACTATAAACATTTGGTGCTCCAATTGTCAGTCAATTGTACTTTTTAAACATAATTTAGTGGCCCATGATTATTAATTTCAATGTTAGTACCTAACTATTAAATTAATATGCACCCTAGATGGCATAAGTATACTTGTCAGGTTGTTTGACAATTATTGTATTCATTTGGTAAATAATAAATGGTTCAATCAAATGTAATGAACATGATTAAAATGATTAAATGGACTACTAAATCATGTTAGGGACCATTAGTTCAGGATTGATTTGTTAATATTGTAAAGTGATTGTTCTTGCAACCAGTGACATTTGTGTAGGGGGGGGGGGGTTAAGGTAATATAGGTATTATATAATTAGGTACACTAGCGTGTCTATAAATATTTAAATTTGAGTTTAAATAATTTTAAGAGCAAACTTATTATTTTTAGGTATATAAAAAAAATCAGTTATTTTTAGTTGTATAGTGCTTTAGTAAATAGATTTTAGTTGTATAGTGCTTTAGTAAATAGTTTTTAGTTGAAGTTTAATTATTGAGCTTAGTGTTAATTGAGTTGTATCAAGTTGTTTTTTTTTTTTTTGTTTTAATCATTTAATACGTATAATATTGTTATACGTTATGTTAATATAACGGCGTATACCTACAAATGAAGAAACAATTTCTCAACTACTAAAATTCTGAGCGCGTTTCGTGAAAATGTATTACTCGATAGGTACAAAATGATGTTTTGTTCACAAACGGATGTGAACGGATGTCGTATACCTCTATAGGTACACTCGTACGTAGAGCTAGGATTCATATTTTATATGCGTTGGTAGGTATGTTTTTGCCTCATCCTTCTGAAAATTCAGTTTATAATGTCTGTATGTCCAAGACTCACCGCTTAAATTGATACACATGATCTATTTTTATTTTTCATTATTGTAAATTTTAAATATTAACACGAAAAATACAAATTTTATGGCATATTTAAAGTTTAAACAAATGGTAGAGTAAAAGGCTATAATGCCATATATAGGTATGCCATGTAATATTACTTATTACGCTCCTAATTTAAATTTCATAAAATCAGTGATCTTTGACAAAAAATGTTGTAAAAATGTATGGGCAATGTCATGGATTTATTTAAAAGTAATAGTAACAAAGATGATTTATCTTGCATAAAAAGTACTTGTATTAAATTTGTTTTAAAATTATAAAATATTTTCACTACAATAAAATTAAGGTTGTTGAAAGCGGACCGTTTTTAAGGGGTAGGATATAGGCAATATTATATATCCTTAGTGAATACTGTGTGAGTGTGTGTACAGTGTCAGCCTGGCACACCAAAGGCCAATGGATCAGTTTTTTAAGGGTCCCCAATGCCCCATACTGAACGGACTCGGGCCCTGAAGTAAGGAAAAAATGTGCATAAAAATTACGCACAATTAAATTTTTGCAGTAGTTTTCAAAAGCGCTGTGAAAAACAAAAGAAAAATTAAGAAAAATTAAGAAAAAACGGGAATTTGTACGCAAAATCTGTTTTCGAAAAAAATCGATTTTGGTTTTTAGTACAACTCTTAAACAAATGACCGTAGGTACATAAAATTTTGACTGAATATTTATATTAGCATTTTCTATATACCATAACATTTTCCAAATATTTTGACTTATTTTGAGCTGTTTACTGACATTTTCAGTTTCCATTTTTCTTTTAGTTTTTTTTTCTATAAATATCAATAAATTTTATTTGTTTGTTAAAAAACTTGAAAATTTAATAGAAGCCTTCTAAGTATATTGTTTCAAAGGCTGATGAAAAAAAGGCACGATTGCCCGACTCGGAGTGACAGCGATTCTCGGAAAGTATTAATTTAGATGTCACATGAATTGCCTTAATAGTACTCCTTAAAATATGCTACATTGCAGCCCCCATTATAATTGCGCACCTAACAATTAACAGCTGGTATGTAGTAGCTAGATATGGGCATTTTACCGTAAATTTACCTAAATTTTCTAATACTGTATAATATTTTTATTTAGTAAATTGAATACGAACTCAATAAGCTAACCATTTAACCAAAATACCACTCGTCCACTCCTTACTACAAGTATTAATTATTATATTTATAATTTATATATATTATAAGTATGCCTTGTCGCACAAACGGGGGTGCCAGAGGGTGCTTAGTACCTCCAACTTATATTAGTTATATTGGACTAAAAATATTGTTTAAAGTAAATCAGAGATGATGGTGTTAAAAATAAAATTGTCTTGGTAATAATTATATGCTGGAAGATCTCATGTGCATGATATAAATATAAGTAGGTATTTAACTAGTTATATTTATATCACGCATAGCTGATGTTGGTATAGCGTTGTTGTGCATATGAAAATGATTGTAATGAGTGGTCACTCGAATTTTAAAACGGTAAAAAAATTACCGGTAAAATTTACCCGGTAAATTTACCGAGCTCCTATCCCTAGCACTGGTAGCAAACATATTTTAGAAATATTGTTATATTGTCTTCCTATTATATATTACGTAGATTTAAATTTTCCGATCAAAAGTTGATTTTACCAAAGCAAATACCAAAAATTCTAAATAATTAGAAATTATAACAAATGCCTGTTTTTACCTCATTATCGGGTTAAAAGTGCGCACTTAATGGGGTAATAGGCCGAATGCTAAATTAATTCATACAAATCTATTAATGTTATCTATTTTATTTTTATCAAATAATAATTTATAAATATATATAATATGCATGCATAATATAATAGTTCCTAATATAATATATAATTAATACAGTATTAGTAATAAATACTAAGTCAACATTTTTTTAAGTATAATTATTCAATAAATATTATTTAATCATTTGTTAATACATCGTAGATATAATGTACCTATTAGTTTAAATAAATTAATAAATAAATAGATAGGTATAATTAAATGTTTAGACATTCAATTTGAAGCTAGAAAAATTAAATGTTTATAAAAGTAGGTACCTAATCAATAATCATATAAGAAATACTGGGCACTCTTACCCCAAAACCCACTAAGCCATTTTACCCCAATATGATTTTCTGCATAAACAGTATTGTAGTACCTATATTCAGATGTTATCATAATATTAATATCTTACATTCTTACTAGTATTGACGTTTAGTACAAGTAGGTGACTAAATATAATAAATAAAAGCAAAATCTAACGTGTCGTTATATAATACACATTATACTACTCAAATATTACATCAGACGAATACAATTAATATTTTACCTCATATTGCCGCCAAAACTTCATCGACTGCCGAAAAAAATGTTTTATCACGTTTGGTTATGATAACATAATCATAATAACAAAAATGTTTGAACAGATAGCAATTATTAAATTACAAAATTATTAAATTAAAAAATAATTCATTTCAAAAAATGTAGACCGAAAACGTTGTTAACCTTAACATTAACATATTTTTTATTAATTTTGTAAAAAATACCAAAAATCCTAAATTATTAGATGTTGTTTATTGCCATGTAAAATGTAAAATTAATAATATTATTTGTATACATACAGATATGAAATATTAATTTAAAAACATGATTCACGATTCTCGTATAGGTACCTAATGATATGAATAACTGAATATATTACCTATAGGCTATAGTAGTACATATTGTACATTATTATACATATTAGTTATTACCTTTTACTATATTACATACTCCGACGAGACATATAGGTACCTAATCGATATTTATTTTGTTATAGGTATAATATATATTAATCAATGCTAGCCTTATTATAATATAAATATTACTTATACGGTTATACAGTTATACTTGTAGGTATAATATCAGTATATCATTATTCATTATATACCTACCTATAGCGGCTATAGGTATATGTTTAAAATTCATATTTTTTAGTAGGTTAACTTATTCAAGTTTTGTAGAATTTGTACTGTTTTGTTATTACCTACAATTATATTATGAAATGTATTTTTTGGTGTTTTTTTTTTACTAATAAACCATTAATATTGTAGGGTAGCTTGTAGGATATAATAGGTCAATTGGATTTTAGTTAATATTTTGAGATCAAAAAAATGTCGACTCCTGTTGTACAGGAGCAGTAACCCTGTGGCTATATGAAATTCCGAAAAAACGAAAAAAAATTCTCCGAGTACCGAAATCCCGATTTCAATTTGAGAAACATTATATTTGAATTCTATATTGGCTTTTCTAGGTTTTGTAAGAAATTTATTTTTGATTTTTTGCATTCTCTAATATTAATAAAGTAGGAATTCCTAACCTAACCTTAAGGTACCTACCAAATAAATTTCCTTTTTTTTCAAAATGCAGATTAACTGTAGTGTTACTAAATAAAATAAAAAATTAATTTCCTACAAAACACATACGAAAAGCGAACAATTTCAAACTAAAATTGGACTTCTAAAAGTATATATTTTGTTTCTTTCGATTATGGGTCTCAATGCACGACAACACGACCCGCTTTCAATAGCTTTTATAATGATAGTTCGGAAAACATTGGCAAAATGCAATACCTATTTATTTTATCATATTTTTACTGTATATTTTAGAATATTTTAGAAAAATTAAATGCATATTAATTTACTATTATACCATATAGCAGGAGTGGTGAACCTACGGCATGCGTGCCAAAGGTGGCACGTTTGTCAAATTTAAATGGCACCTGAAAAATTAAAATTAAAAAAAATTGGTTATAATAGGGTTTAGTAGGATAACAGGCATATACACACGGTTTAAACCGATGGACGATAGAAAAAAAAATTAATAAATCTGTAACTTAATTTTTATCCTTAGAAAATACCATTTCCTTTTGGTCACGTGAACTATTTTAAAAACATTGATTTGAAAATTTTGGCACTTGACCCAAAAAAGGTTCGCCACCTCTGCCATATAGGTATAATTCATATATTTTATTATCCCTTATGTAATATGTAGGTACCAGATACCTGGTACCTATGCAATATCTATATTTAATTTTTATATAGTATTCTTATAGAACTAATTTTGAGTTACAGAGATACAGTTTGTATTTTTTTGTGAAATAATAAAAATCTCTAACCATTTATTTGTTTTCAAGATCAACATTTGAGCCCCAGGAAACCCTGGTTGACACTTATTAATATCTAATAAAATTTCAATATGAGGAACTGTAAAGTTGAATAACCTATAACTAAATACCTAGTGTATACTAGAGAACTTGACAGTGTAAATAATAATTTAAATTAGCAATATTAGAGAATCCTACCGAGATACCAACACCTGTCACCTTATATACCTATAGCGATTGTTGTTTATTACATACATAATTCAACTTATTTACTTACACATAATATAGGTATGCACCTATTCAATTTATGTTTGTTCCTGTTTGTCTACCTGTCAGACAAATGTAATCTATACGATTTTATTATTAATCTCGTCCACAATAATACCTATCCATATAATATTATAACGTATGTATATAATATTATCGTATTTATCTGTATAATTTTTAGGACGAAAACATGGTATTTAAATTGATAGGTAGGGATTGTCCGTCTATAATTTCGTATAATACTGCAGTAAATTATAAAACGCCATATTATGTTATAGCCATATAGGTAAGTGGAATAAATATATTGCACCTCTGTTTATATGCTGCTACGCCCGCAATTGAAAAGTAAACAAATGAAGGTTACACACAAATACTGGAATACAAAACTTCGAGTTAATCAATACTGAAGATTTGAACGTCTTATTTCATCATAATAACTAATAATATACATTTTTATAATAATATAATATTATAATACTCATAATTAAGTACCTATACCTAGGTAGGAGCACACAGTAACAGTAGGTAAGGGAAGATGGGGATTTTCCGTACGAGAATCAAGACTGTATGATAAGGTTTTCTGAACATTGAGTCAAGTATAGAAAAAAAATTATTGATGTTTATATGTTTATTGATATCAATAACTTTTATTGTACTATTATTGTACTATTATTAAACTCATTTCTAATAAATTCCAGCTCAAATTCATATTATCACAAAACATGTGTAATCCATATTTATTTTTTTCATATATTATTATTCAAAAAATATAAAAATGTTGTCAAATTACGAAAAAGCAAGTATAGATTACTTAATAATATAATGTGGAGATATCTTGTTTAGACTTTTTACTTAAATACCGTTACTTTGAAAGTAGTTACAAAGTATGTTTGTATGGTGAAATTTGAATTTCGTGGAAACAAGCTTCAAAATTATTGGAATCTGTAATATACCAAAACGAAAACACTATTTGGTATTAAGGGGAGTACGCCCCTTAATGGCAGTTGGTTAGGTCACCTGGTATGTTATTTAATTGTTGTCCCCGCCGTTGTATGTAGGTAAGCTATAGCTTAGGTATGAATTCATCCAAGTCCCCCTCTTTACCATGACTACTATTTTAGATCATAAAATCATCTATAAGGTTTTGTCCCAAGACTAATACGGTTTTACAATACCTATATGGCGCAAAATCGTATATCTAAGTACTTTCAAAATTTGAATTTTTTTTTTGATTTCAAGTTAAGATTTATGGAAAAATGCTTAAATATTATTGAAGTTAACAATATTTGTAAAATAGTTACGCAATCCAATTTCAAATTCTTAAAATGTTGTAATCTCTACAACGCTGAGAAGTTAAGTAGTACGATTCTGCCCCACCTCCCCCTACCTAATTATAATTATGCTGGATTTTCATTAATAAATAATATTACCAACATCATTATCATATATATTATTATTATTATTATTATTACTTACCAATGGAATTAATCATGTATCCATGCAAGTAAATATATATAATATATATTATATACCTTATAATAAGTTTCATTTGTTTCAAAAATAAATTATTTTAAATTTAAATTTACATAGATCCTTGAATCTATGAATATAAGATAATAATTAAGACACTAAAATAGTAACATGACATAATATAGTTATAAATTAATAGTACAATTTAATAATTAAAATACGTAAATGGGTATAATGTATCATAATTCATAATATATGCTCGAGTTGTAGACTTGTATAGTTGGATAGGCACCTATACCTAATATAATTAGATTTTTTTATGATTATAATATATTATTTTATTCAAAACGACTTTAATCACTATTCACTACAAATGGTTGACATTTATATTTAAAGTTAAACAAGTAAAATATTATTTCACTTAGTATTTTAGTATATATGTATGTATGTTATATTACTTACTAGGTAATGTAACTAATTAAACTCGTTTAATATTCAAAAATTCTCTTTATATTATAAATAATGAACCAAATCTAAATGGTTTATGCTGCAATTTTCCAGTGATAATATCACGCAAATTACGGAAGAAGTTATTACGAGAGTATTGTATATTTATTGTATTACGTAGGACAGTATACGTATATGCTTAACAAATTAGCCATTAGGTACCAATGACCATATTTTCATCTGCCGATGTGATGATAACACCAATATTTTTTTGGATATCACACCCGCATGTGTTATATCTCCGTCTTACAAATGTAAAACATACCAAAAACTGTTTTGCGCTGGACATATTTTATCTTTCTGTGTTTGTAGTAGAGGCTCCAAAATTTCAGAATATATAGGGTGGAATATTATCTATGCAACAGAGTGCCCATATTTTAGATAACATAAATACAATAAAAGTTATTTTATTCTAAACATTTGGTTTTAGATTCTGAGTGAAACGATGAATGTATTGATTTTACAATGATGTGGGTTTTTTTTTTAAATTAAGTTTTAAATCTAGTTTTCAAAAGCACCGTGAAAAACAAAAGAAAAATTAAGGAAAAACGGGAATTTGTACGCAAAATCTGTTTTAGAAAAAATCGATTTTGGGTTTCGGTGCCACTCTTAAACAAATGACCGTATTTACATGAAATGTTGACCGAATGTTTATATTAGCATTTTCTATACACCATAACATTTTCAAAATATTTTGAGCTGTTTACGGAATTTTCACCTTTTTTTAGTTATTTTTTTCTATAAATATCCATAACATTTTATTTGTTGGTTAAAAAAGCTTGAAAATTTAATAGAAGGCTCCTATTATATTGTTTCAAAGGCAGATGAAAAAAAATTAAAAATCCATAATCACAATTTTTTTATAAGCATTTAAAGTTCATATATTGACAAAATACGTAAAAATTACGAAAATTTATTGAAATACGAAACTATTTTGAGTTAGAAATGTATAAAAAATTTTCTTTTTAAATCTAAGATTTTAAAATGTAATATAAGATTCCTCATAAGTTTGTCTAACCTTATCAAAAAAAAAATGTCTACGAGAAAGTCAAATTAAATGTTTATGAACGTTTGAAATTTATATTTTTAAAACATTGGATATTGGATATCTCATGTAGCGATTTTCTTATTTTGTTGTAATTAAAAAATGAATGAGTAATGACTGTACTTGAAAATTTCACTGAATGTTTATATTAGCATTTTCTATACACAATAACATTTTTAAAATAATTTGACTTTTTTTGAGCTGTTTACGGACATTGTCAGTTTTCAACTTTTTTAGTTTTTTTTTCTATAAATATAAATAACATTTTATTTGTTGGGTAAAATAGCTTCAAAATTTAATGCAAGGCTCCTGATATATTGTTACAATAGCGGTTGATTTATAAAATTTTCAACTTTTATAGCTAAGGATTGAAAATTTAAAACAAGATTCCACGTAAATAGGTTATATATAAATTACTTTATTCACCAATATCATCAGATATACTTCGTAATATCATAGGCTGACTGACCGTTTTCGCTCAGAATCGTTTTTCTTATACAATGATATTATAATATCATTGAATTAATATTTAACACCTTCCATTACAGTAACCCACTTTTTTTTATGTTTTTCATTTGTTTATAAAAATTGATTGGGGGTCGGAGTGGCCAAGCGGACTAAGGCGTCGGTTGCGACGCACACCCACGCCGGTTCATGGGTGGCATTTTTCTTCGGGCTTGTCACGGTGTCCGGAGAACAAGTGCCGCCATCCCCCACCCGGGCATGGCAGATACTTACGGGTGCCCAAATCAAAAATTCTGCCAAAATAAACACACACTAGCCCCCCCTACCAACAAAATTCTACCAACAAAAACCTATAAACAAAAACAAAAAAAAAAATGTTTTTATAGTGTTATTAAAAAAAAAATCACTCTGTTGCACAGATAAAAAGTTCTGCTTTACGCGTTGTGATAATTTGGTAGTTCTACAACAAATATGGTGCGAGGAAAGTTATCTCGCTCAAAACATTTTTTGCTGTGTTGTACATTTGACATTTGTAAGATGGAGACAACACACTCGGGTGTGACATCCAGGATGTCGTCAATGGGGGGCATTAGGGGGCCTTTCCCCCTAAGAAAAGTCAGTGGCCCCGAACTGGCCCCCTTGATTTTTATTTTTAAATATTATGGTGGTTAATTATCCCAAATCAGCTAAATCCTAAATGTATATTATATGGTACTCAGTACAGTTAACGATTGTAAAACAAAAATTAAATTATTTTATAAATATTCGTCACTCGACAATTTGAGATAAGACAATAATACGTAATTTAGATTGAAAAGTAGAAATTCCAAATACGGGTATCGAACGCACATTTGATAAACACAACTACAGACAATATTATATAATAGAGAACCAATATAATAAAATAAACAATCCTAACAAAATAATATGTCCCAATATAATATTATTCTCTATCGAGTTTGAGTATTGATCAGGAAGCGTGCTAACGTCGCAGTATAGTTCATATTGTTCACAAGGCACAAGTGTGAGAACCATTAAACCTATAAAGAATGAAGAGAACTTTAATAAGTTATTTTAATAACCCAAAAAACTTAAGAACCGAGAAAGGTAAGTACAATAATTATACATACTTTCGATAAATTTTATCTATCCAAGTCTTATTTTCCTACATTTTATATTTACTAATTATTGTAGTTATTTCTTTATTAGTTAATAATATATTAATGTAATTTTGTATATTCTAGCATTAGATAGGTAGTAGGCAGATATGAATCTGTATTAATTAATAGATGAATATTAGCCATTATATACTACTACTGTCCTAGTATACATAAAATATGTAGCCTACTACATATTTTAAATTTTTAAGACATTTTATACTATAATATTGTTGATAAAGTTAAGTACCTATTTTATTTATTTTTATTATTAAAATAATAATTATTTAATATTGTTTTAGTGCATTTTAATTTGCACACTATTAATCACAACACTATCTGTACTACTATACTCACAATATATTGTTAAATGTAGTATTATTTTTTATGGATATTGTCTGATAATGAGATGATTGGTATTGGGTACAAAGAACAGAAAGCGGCCAAATAATGTTGGTCCCCTTATAGAAAAATGTCTGGTTAAGAGGATGTCCAGTCCTCTTAAATTTAATTATATTAGAAGTACAGAAATAAATAATAAGTTCCAACAGGTAGGTACTATAGTAGTATAGACGTATTATAGTGTACTACCTTGTACCTGCCTATTTCTTTCCACCTCGTTGATCACGTTGACGTACGATCAATTTAGTAAAGCCGTTTTCAAATGTTCTCATGTTAACGAAAATATAATGGTGTATGTATTGGTGTTCCTAATTCCTAAGTATATTTCTAAGATACCCACTAATTACTAATTTTTTCTGTTAATGTTTTTAAATTTACTAGCCAAATTGTTATTGGTGTACCTTCATTCGCAGAATAATATAAAGATTAAATCAAGCCAATTATTATATACCTATCTATACCTATTAAAGAGTTGTTATACAATTATAGGTTACCTACTGATTAATTTGCATAACATGTTTTATGTTTATAAGCAGAAGTAATGATACACGTTGGTATTACGTATTATGAAATCCTCAATTTTTTTATATATTATTTTAGTATTATACTATAATATTATATATTTATATATGCTAATATTATTACAATTTTACAATGGTACTAATTTAAAATAATTTTTGAAAAATTCGAACTTAATGTAGGTAAGCGTACCCATACTAAATATTTTGATATTCGTTATGTACCTATTTTCAATTTAAATGTTCAACTAGCAAAAATAAAATTAACACTTATTATAGGTACAGTAAACTTGTTTATAATTCGGAATAAAATAATGATATATTTGTGCATAGTACCTACCTATGTCAATTTTATCAGTATAGCATATTACCATGCACAGCGAACAAGATTTAATATCAGAGGCCAGAGTGGGTAGGTTCCACAGTAAATTTGTATGCATTTTATATATTTACATAAACCAGTAAATTAGTGCAATAATGGGCTTGTGTATTTATAAATCACGGAAAAAATACTCGATAAAAAAATGTAGATCGAAAACGTTGCTAACGTTAACATATTTTTTATTAATTTTGTAAAAAATACCAAAAATCCCAAATTAGTAGATGTTGTTTATTTCCATGTGAAATGTAAAATTAATAATACTATTTGTATACATACAAATATGAAATATTAATTGAAATAACATGATCCACGATTCTCGTATAATGATGTGAATAACTGAATATATTACCATATAGACATATAGTAATATATTACTATAGTAGTACATTAATATACTTATTAGTTATTACTATATTATATACTACAACGAGGCATTGATAACATAGGTAAATAATTTATATTTATTTTATTAAATAATAATATACATTAATCAATGACAGACTTATTATAATATAAATATTACTTATATTTGTAGGTATAATACGAGGTATAATATTATTTAATACCTACTAATAGGTATATGTTTAAAATTCATTTTTTATAGTAGGTTAACTTATCCAAGTTTTGGAGAATTCGTACTGTTTTGTTATTACTATTATATTATGAAATGTATTTTTTGGTGTTTTTCTTTACTAATAAACCATTAATATTGTAGAGTGTAGGATATAATAGGTCATTAGGATCTTTTTTTAATATAGGTACTTACATAATGTAGTCGGTCAGTACTGTAGACAGGAATTTATATGCTGGAAAAGGGTAAAATGTATACTTTAAAATATTTTGATATTTTTAAAAGTTGGTAACTACGTTTATAATATTATATCGTCCATGTTGTAAAAGGGAGGTCTACGGCCCCAAGTCGGTGCAATACGATTTTACACTTTTTACATTTTTACCTGAAAAAAACACACATTTGTGCATTTTTTTTACCATTTTATGTTTGATAATACACAACACAAATACACGATTACGTATATTATATATAACTAAAAATTTACTAACATTGTTAAATTTGGAAATTTTATGAACTTAGTTTATGTTATAATTTTTTTTTTGTTTGACACTCAATCAAAATTGTTGACTATACTTACTTATGACGTCATTATTATGAGTGTATAATAGTATAATTAAATGTGTGAATATCTTATGTCTTTATTTTTGAAGACAAATATTATTTTTATATTATTATGAATATGTTTATTGATGCTATTATAATTGTTTAGGTGAATTAGCAGTGTTTATCTGATTTACGAAATTTTCAAAATAAAATAATTTTAAATATGTATTACATTCTTACCTCATTGTAATTGTACAATACAAAAATTAACTATACGCTATATAGGTAGTTTGATATAGGTGTTATAAACAGTTTAAAACTTCAGTTAGATCGGTACACGAATAATAAAAGGTATGAAATATACTACGTAGTATACTGTATTAGTTGTAGCTGTGTAAGTAAATCATTATAGGACAATAAATTGAGAATTCCTATAAAACCCACAAAATAAAATATTTGTTGTGGGCAATCGTGTTGTATCTCTTGAAGGTAAAAGTTAAAAACCACGCAATCGTGTTACGCCCAGTATAGATGCCTGCAAATTGTATATTTCCAATGTTAATTACTTCAGAAGAGTCGAGTGCATTTTTTTCTAAAAACTAGACCGTTTTGTTATCTAGTTAACCAATCTTAATATTACCTACGTATTTTAAGATTGATTTTAATTAAATATAAATATGTATAGACAATTTAATACTTAAATAACTAATATAGTAATTTATGAAAAGTTCATAATTATATGTTAGTTGAACTGCAGTTTTAATTAACTACTGTTTTTTTTCATAACCAAAAAAATTATTACTCTTATGATTTAATGTAAAAATATATATTTTATGTAAGTACCTATATGTATACTAGTTTGTATGTAAGTATGTAACCACAACCTACCGAAGGTTATATGGGCTATATGGGCTTATATGTATATATTCATACAAATAAAATTAAAAATATTGTAGGTACTTAAGTACCTACCTATTATACATTTTATTTTGTATGTCAAAATCTAAATAACTATTTAATATAAGTTAATAAAGAAAATTTTTTTTCCTAGAAAATCCAAATACCTATATAAAATATTCAATCATCCAATTAAATAATATGTTATTTTTGTTCATTGAAATCCACTTACGTGACATTAAAACCACATATAAATACGGTGAGAATTATGCAAATTATGTTACGTAAAAATGTTGTTGCTAACATATTTTAGTAAATTGTGACATTTGATCAATGTTGGTCTTCTTCGTTTGCAATAAGCGGCTTATTTCAATCATTTATCGTTAGACACACACAAAAAAAATAAGCATCACACATTATTATAAAATCATTACACTCGCTCAGAATCTATCTAATAAAATTATGTATGAAATTATGAAATATAATAATAATAAATAATAATATTATTGTCATCAGTTATTATTTATTATTAAAAAAGTATGTTAATAATAATAGTTAGTTTTACATTTTAGTTGTTTTTCAAATCGTTAAAATAGGATGAAGCATAGTAGGTACAGAATAATAACATGTCGTTCCTGTAATTAATTTCATATTCTCGAATAATACATTTAAAAATCCAGTTTCTAAAATTTAGAACAATACAGTTGAAATTCATTTTTTTTTGTAGAAAATATTATATGAGGAAATGTTACTTGATATAGTTTTTTGTTTACATATTTATCTTTATTGCTGATCATTTAAAATAATCCAATATTTATAATTCAAGTACCTATAGTGAACAAAAATCCAGGGAAGTCACAATACTTAGTGTATACAATATACATAGTACCTATCTAGTTTTTGAGTGTAGGTGAAGATACGGATAAAGTGAATAAGTTTATTTGAGATATCTAAAGATTATATGATAAGTACTAACAAGGTACTAAAATTTTAGTATTTTACTCAAAAAGTAACACAGTTATCTGAAGTTTACACATGCACTTTTAAAAACATAACCAAATAACATGCGTTGACTTAGAAAAAAAAAATAAGAGTGTTTTAATAGTAGAATAAAAATTTAAAGAATGTAACAAATTATTCAATTTGTCCGAGTACCAGCAGAACAAAGTGAAAACAATTGAAAAAAAGTGTAAACACACATTATACATTACACTCGTATACTTCTACTGTACATTGTAATGGCAGTTTAAAATTTGAATTCACTGATAAATCATTGCATACGAAAAACGATTTTGAGACTCAAAGGCTGCATGTAAGCCTCCATATCTAAGGATAGGTATTTTATAATTTAATTATATAACTATTATAAATTATTTTTATTTTAGTTGTACACTATATAGCTATACATTTTGCATAATATTATATTGTATTTTAGATTCTGAGTGGAACGATGAATGATTGATTTTACAATGATGTGTGTTTTTTTTTTTAATTTTTAAATTTTTTTAAATTTATTTTTGTGTCTGTCGTCAACCCTTTTAGGACAGTAAAAATGCTTGACTTTTCTTCAACAGTATCTTTTCTGATAGGAAAGTGAATCTAGTTGGTACTATGGGGGAGTCAAAAGTAAAATTGTTCTAGTAGTTTTCAAAAGTGCAGTGAAAAACAAAAGAAATATTAAGGAAAAACATGAATTTTTAAACAAAATCTGTTTTTGAAAAAATCTATTTTGGTTTTTGGTGCAATTCTTAAACAAATGACCGTAGGTACATGCAATTTTGAATGAATGTTTATATTAGCATTTTCTATACACCATTATATTTTCCAAATATTTTGACTTATTTTGAGCTGTTTACGGACATTTTCAGTTTCCATTTTTTTTAGTTTTTTTTTCTATAAATATCAATAAAATTGTATTTGTTGGGTAAAAAAGCTTCAAAATTTAATGCAAGGCCCCTGATATATTGTTACAATAGCAGTTGAAAAATATTAAAAATAAATAGGGACAATTTTTTTAAGGACCATAATTTTAAAGGTCAAATTTTCACAAAATTTATCAAATTTAAAATGTAATAATTATTTTGTAGTGAATAATTTATAAAATGTTCAACTTTTATAGCTAAGGATTGAAAATTTAAAACAAGATTCCACGTAAATAGCTTATATATAAATTACTTTATTCACAATAATATCATCAAATATACCTACTTCGTAATATCATAGGCTTACTGACCGTTTTAAAAACACCATTCAATACACCATTTTAACACCATCCATTACAGTGACCTACTTGTAGTACTTGTAATATGTTGGTACCTACTTGTAGGTAACTATACATATATTATAATTGAAAATTAAATAGTATGCATATGAAAAAAAACATTAATGATTAAATAAGAATTTTTATTTTAAGGAACAAGGAACGGAAAGAATTCCTTTTTTTTAAAAAGGTAGAGGAACAGAACGAATTACTTTTTATAAGGAACTTGCCAAACACTGAATTTATTGGCTATTGCAGTATTGCTATTAATTATTAAGTCAATACTTAACAACATAATTTGAATCTCAAGTGTCTACAAAAAACTTAGTCTGTGTATTTTTGATATTTTTTAATTGCTATAAAAGTAATCGAGGAATTTTGTCCTTGTATTGCATTTTCATGTTAAAATAAATAATTTCAAATTTATATAATATATAGTACATAGTAATATATTATATATTATATACTTTAGTAATATAAAAGCTAAAATATTTTTTAAATTACATCTAAACCTGCTTGGTTCTGTGGTTATTCCTTATTAAATTACAAAAAAAAAAAAAAACAAAATCAGTTAAGTCAGTGGTTTTGCAGAACCCCTTAATTGAATATAGATTCCGTGGTCCTTGGGGGCTGTGGTCTAATTATTGACTTGTACGAGTACCTATATGGTAAAT
This sequence comes from Macrosiphum rosae, assembly GCA_016617965.1. Taxonomy (NCBI): domain Eukaryota; kingdom Metazoa; phylum Arthropoda; class Insecta; order Hemiptera; family Aphididae; genus Macrosiphum; species Macrosiphum rosae. The sequence continues at coordinate 17,646 of WHPZ01566740.1, forward strand.
TTATTGGATCGGGAGAGTTTAGATTTCAAGAGTAGTCTTAAGAGCGTATCTAATATTAGAAATTTAAAACAAGATTTTTCTTTTTATAAAGATCACTATAGTGATTAATGGGTTAATACTTAATATGCTTTAAATCTAGCAAATAAAGCATTCGAGTGCACATGTGAGGTAGCTACTGAGGTTATAACTTATAGTTTATACTTTTATAGTATCATAATAGTATTTATAATTTAACTATTTTTAACAAATGGATTGATTCCTATTTTATAATTATTGATAGCCGATAGGTGATTGTAAAATATCCTTGTGTATGGATGACGATTAATATTCTTATTATATAGGATTATAGGATATAGTCACACAGGTCTACGTATATGTTGGTGTAGATAGAAACATGAGTTATGAAACTTGTGTATGTAAGTAGGTTGTAGGTTGTAGGTTGTAGGTATAGGTAGATATAGGTATAGGTACCTTAGGTTATTGTTTCTTTATTACTATGTAGATATAATACAAAATTATTGACCCATACAGCATACTGCCATAGTGCCATACATAATACATATAATATATTTATTAGTAGGTAAGTACCTATGTTATAATTTCATACAAGGTTTATTCAAAGTAAATGTAGTTATTAAATATGGTAAAATACAGGTAATTTAAATTTCTTATGTAGGTATTTAATATTTATACTATATTGTCTATATTGTAATTAATAGAAATCCTTCCAATTTAATAATTAACTAAGTTACATCGGCATGTCACATTACAATAATACAGCCGCAATGTATTCATATTATATAGTTGAATTTATTTTACAAGTGAAGAAAACTATATAGATTCCATTACCCAATGTCCCAATTGTAAAAAAAGTACCTACTATAACAGCATGTGAAATATGGTAAATAAACAATTATTTGCGAATTTATTGTCGATGAAAGATACCCTTTAATGCCCTCGTGGAAATGAATTGGATAAATCTGTATTTAGTTTCCAAATTGGTTCCCTAAAAATTTAAACTCCTTCAGAAAGTGTTTCATAAACAAATCTAAAAAAATTATAGATATATCGGTAAGTTCTTCGCACATGTAGGTATATAATATTTTAACTGTATCAACTATCAACAAAATATGGTAATTATTAAGTAGCATATTATTAATAAAATAATATCAATATTATGATAATAATAAACAACTAATCTTTGATTTTAAATTTTAATTATCCAATTTATCATTACTATTGAAATATATTATTGTAAGATATTCAAAAATTAGTAATTACTATTTAGTAATTACGTGCAAAACGACCTTTGTAGATTCTATAGAATAAAGAAAAATTCTCTGTAATAACTAATAAGTAATAACGATCATAAGCTTTTAAATTGTAATATGTACCAACCTGGCTACTTCTACTTGGCGTCCTACAACAGTACAACCTCCCAAATTATTACAAAATTATTTTAATTCGTCTACAAAATATAAAAATAAAAACGATAGGTCATAATTATAAGATGCATAAAAATGTACCTATAATAGTAGGTCATACGCTATTGCGAGTGATTTTTTTTTAATATTAAGTATAGCCGTTATTCATCCGAATCCGAAGTGATGTCTAACGAGGGAGGTTAAAACATGACGTGAAGACGAATAATAATAATTGTTTGTCTGCACGAGGAGCTTAGGTGGGAAACAGCACACAAATAACGAGTTATTCTAGACGCTTGTTTGAATATTATGCACAGGTCAGGTATAAATCAATAATGAGTATATTAGTAGACAATCTCCACGAAGGTTAAGTTCCCTTTCTTTCCGCAATTGGGTTTGTATATTCTTTGTGTGGTAATAGTCTTTATAATATGTTGTACTGGACAAAGGTATCATCGACTACTGCTGCAGTACTCAACTTGATATCGTGTGCTTAGCTCATACTTCAACATTTGACTCGTAATTCGATATATTCAACAAATAGGTAACATAATATTTTAAGTAATTAATTTAATTTAATTAATTTACATAAATACTATATAAATTATATTATATTATATTAGGTATGTAAATTTAATTTTTTCTATGACTTAAGTATATGATTTTTGTATATTAGTTAAGTTGTGATTGTAAGTAAGTTAAAGCATGTGGTATTTAACAATATATATTATATACGAATTTATGTGAGATATTTCAAGTTAAACAATTACCTAAGTAGTATGTATTCAATAACTATGTAACAAATAATGGAATCTATATACATTATATAATATATTTTATACTATTCATATTTTAGGTTATAAATATAATACACCTAAAACCTAAACAATTAAAAACATTTTTCGTTTATTTGGTGTTACGATAAATTTCACGTACGATCATAATTTTTATTAGAATAACTAGGTATGTACAAATTAAGTTTGCCGTTAGTACCGTTTTTTGATTATTAAATTACTGTGTTCATTATTCTTTTCTTATAAAAAAAAATAATAATAATAATAAACATAATATTCTTTTATAAATTTAAATACATTAAAAAATATATTACTTATACAATCTTATACAGTAATCAATAATATTTTTTTTAACGTTTCGATTGTGCTCATACACCCTGGTATAAAGATAATATTATGTAATATTTACCTAACAATAGAAACAATAATAAACCACGGGAATAATATTACAAGTATTAAAAAACCAATTGAGTTATAAATTATAACCAAGTATAGTCTTATAGATGATAATATTATTTACCCGTCTAATTATTAAAATGCCGTCTGAAGTATATGTTTTAACTGGAGAACGACGATAAATATATAAGTAGGTACTCACTCGGCCTGTATAATATAAAATGTATTAATAATTTCGTAAGTCTTCAAAAAATGTGTACATAATGTTTGTATGTCGGTAGATAATATTATACATGATGCCTATCGTGTACCAACGTATTATTATAAGAATACAAATTTCAATACCTACCAATAATCAATTAAATTAACTTATGGCATAGCTGTGTGAATATTGAAAATAATTTAAACCTATTATAATATACGTTTAAACAAAATAATCCGTACCCGGTGGGTTTTTTGTGCGTTTTTCAGTCAGAATGATGGTGGTAAACGCTAAATTAGCTCTGGTGTTGGTGTCAGTGGCCGCTTTCGGTTACTTGCAGACTGCCTTGGCTTATTCCGAAGGCGCACCTTTGGAAGTGTGCACCGACTTGATGCCCCAGCACGGAGCCCCCGCCCAGACCAAAGAATCGCCCTACACCTTAACGCTTAACCGCAAGTCCGTGAAAGGCGGTGAATCAGTAACGCTGACACTCGCCTCCAAAGACTTTTCCAAATTCAAAGGCTTCATGGTCCAGGCTAGAGATAGCAATGACAAGCCCATGGGCTCGTTCACGTCTCTGCCCGCGTCCAAGAACAACGCAGAGTTCAAGGGAAAATGGAAGCTCCTCAGTTGCCCAGATGGACCGACCAACGTGAGTGCACAACATAATAATAGACAAATTATAATAGACGAGAAGATAGCATTAGAAACAGTACCTATATAGGTTTAAAATAATTTAATATTATGCATGTAGTTTTTACTGATAAAGCCATACAAGGCTCGATATGAAGACATTTCGAAATTTTGAACTTGTTATTATACTATAATAGTACCTAGGTACTTTTAAAACTAATATATTTCAAATTTATTTTATCGGTTGAATTATTATATTATCTGGATCACGATTTATATTTATGGATTATTCAAACCAGATTATGTTTTAACGCGGAATAATAACTATACTATAAAATTTTCATTATAATTTGTATGACAATAATTTACAATAATAAGCAAGTTGGCTGATCAAACTATTAAGTACACGACGTGAAGTTGTTATAATATAACTAAAGCGGTCGTAACTCATTAAATGAAACGTTTGATTATAACAAATTATGTTTATATAAATTGTTCATAGAATACCGCAACTCATGCAAACGCTGTCGAAAAATCAAGAGTAGTTCTCACATGGACAGCACCAAAAACTCTTGACGTGCAGAGTTTCAAATTCAAGTAAGTGTTACATTAAAAGCATTACAATAGCTTAAGTTAAACTATTACAAAATAACCAATGGCCAATATGTTTATTGGAAGTAATAATGACATATATTTATTAAAAGTAGTTGTAGCTGAACGGGTTTTCGAAAAGAATTAATATATGACATATAGTGTATAGGTATATAGCTGGTATATATATAACCGGTATTTCTAAGTAGCAGACTAGTCGTATGGGTACGATATAATATTATAATGTGACAAATGTGAAACATACTTACTTACCTTAATGCCGGTATGAAATATTTCTTCAAAAAGTATCGTTGACATAATGACATACATTTCAATAATCATTTGCATACAAATGTTGTGTAACAGTGCGTGTCCCTCACCGTAATTGTTTCCCGAGTAAGGACGCTATTAATTCATTACACACAACCATCGATTGGCATCAAATAGTGATCACCAACAGCTAATCGCGTAAAATAAACTATGAAAGTGAATTCTGGAAGATCTATTATTTGTATAGCTCGTTAATGAAGTCGTGTAACATAGTAATATTATCAGTGGCATTATTTCAATTATATTTACTAGGAATTTGCATAATTGATAATAATAATAATGGCTATTCTTCAAAAGATCGTAGGAAATGTAAGAAAAGTCACTCAGATGAAACATGACAACCTTAATAATTAATGATACGACAATTATTAACAAACACCACAATAAGGAAACGAAACAAATCTATGTACATTGAACTTATAATGAATGAAAACGATTTTTAACATTTAAGTGTCGTGTTGCAATCTTCAAGGCTGTCTAGCTAGTTTATCATTTTTTTTTTAACTTGTTATGTGTTTAGAAAGTACCTGCATTAGTTTAGGTTAAAGTTACTTTAATTTTTAGCTTGCCTACTAAAAAAAGAGGCTGAGGCTTGAAATTAAATAATAAACATTTTTCTTAATTTGTATTAAGAACATTTTGTAATACAAAAATACATCACACATACGTAAATAAATCGATTACATTTTAATTTTTATTCAATCATTCAAACATATATTTTATATTTAATACATAATGTATATATATATACAATACACCACTACGGCACCATACCAGGGTAAAAAAACATACCTTTGTCTTAAATTAGTAAAAAAAAAAATAGTTTTAGAAATATATAACAACACAATATAAAGTTATTATCCAAATTAAATTTATCTATTGATATTGATCAAAAGTATTTTAAGAAATAGCGGTTTAACTGTATTATTAACATAAATTTAATTAAGGTGTACAAATGTTTGTTATAAAAAACCACCACAGTTCATCACAGAGAAAAACAAAAAAGTTTACATACGTATACGGCTTTACCTAAATTTACATTTAATGTAATTATACTAAATTAAAAATGATTTGAGATTGTGGAATTTAGTAATATTTTTCTTTCTTTACAATATCCAGTACCTTTTAATATCCTATAGGTACATATTTAATACTTCAGTAAACATTGTAAGCAATTGTATAGGTACATTTCTAATTTGTAGAGATGACACAAAATTATACACGTATTGACGTACTCAACACATTAATTATTGCAGTTTATTTGTGCATTGCACTCGGAAATAGCAGTAACACTTAGTACATACTCCACAATTTATGAATTTAAACTAAAGTATTATTAGTTATTAGTTTTTACAATATCATAATCGTCATTTTATTCAAAATATTCAACTCGTATCAACTTTCGATATAATTTATCTTTAGGCTTTGACTGTTTTGTTTATTTATTACAACAGAAATAGTCTTCCCCTTTGGCCTATAGTTACATTATTATATTCGAATAATATTCTTATTAAGTAGGTACACTATATGATAGTTAAACACTATAGAAACTGTTTTAGTTTATAGTATCTATAGTCAATTTCTTAAATCTTAACTATACCTTTTGAATTTTATGTAGAGAAAATAAACGGGTAGCATAGGTTATCTAAATAGTTAAAACAAAAATAGTTGACGTTTTTGTAAACTTCGTAAAAACGAATTTACTGATGGGTGATGGCCGCTAGGACACGTTCACGTTAACAGTACCAAATTATTTTCTATTACTTTTGATGAGTGAATGGTACAAAATATGAAACAGAGGGCCGTATAAAATTGATCAACTGGTAAGGTAACATTATAATCTTGTAACCTAAGGATGCTCGTAGACATTTTCACTGGATGGAGGAGGGGAGGACGGCAATGTGTGTCTAGCCTATAGGTATATATTAAGCAATAACATAATATTATGTTATATACGATGTATATATTTATTGTATTTTCATCCTAATATATATTGTGAGACTGTGACAATACTGTATTTTTCTTTTAAATTATTTACTTTTCAACATTAAATTATTTTGTAAACAATGATTTTGTTACTAAAAAAAATATATATATATTATGCATTTTATAAACATTGACACTAAAAATCTGTTGGCCCCATTCGATCCCTCAAGTGGATGCCATTGTTGTAGGCATATACTCGTCCATAATATGATATTCCTAAGTAAATTAGATAGAATCTAAATTATTCATACACATTTGAACAAAATTTAGACATATAGTTTTTTTTACTTGTTACATTTATTCGTATAGCAAATATGGATACACGCCTTACTTATCAATTAAAATGTAATTTAAATAAGTTATAATGCTCTGAATAATTAGAAACAAAATTTTAAACTCAGTACTTATAAAGGTACTCAAAATATGTGGAAGGTTACGACCGGTTTATTTCTCAACTCAATTTAAACATATACGTAGCTGACTTGACTGGTTTAGTGATTTTTCAGAATTATAATTATAATAGGCATACAATATATATATACATGTTATTAACTAATAATCTATTATTATTATACATTAAAATAATTAAATGTATATTATATAGGTAGGTACCTTAAAGGTGAAAACGTAAAACGTGAAACGTATTTCGCAGAGATGTATGGGATTTTCCTATTCAACACTTAAATGCATATAAATTACTATAACACGCACCATACAGTCTAAATAATATGCTAATTTGTTGTATACAACAACATTTCAAGGTCATTAATACACCTATAGTACAATTATTTAAGACCCGATTTAGCAGTGAATGTAATGGAAGTTACAAATAACGCATACGTGGGTACATACTTTGTGTATATATACATTGATACTTAGACACTTAGTACTTCCCCATTCTAACACTTCACAATAGCCAACAACTAAATGTTGCAGGCAAAATCAATTATAGATTATTAAAATAATCCATAGCTAGGTACCTTATACTTACCGATACCATACTACCTTATACTTATCTAATTTTATTTTTTAATAATAGAATATGATATTGAATTCTGTCTCAACTTATTTCTCAGGGTCATTTTTTATTTTATTTTTTATATTTAATTGATAGACTGTTGGTACTGGTATATTTTTGATTGTTTCGACCTATAGCTTTGTATCTGTACCGTATACCGTATAAACTGATGAAATTATTGTCTAATATTTTATAGTTTTAATTCTGAATTCTTTACATTTATAGTTGAACGGAAATCATTTAGTACCTATCAATTTAAATGTTAATAATTTACTATGTTTCGTAATCCGTCAACACGAGTTTTCCAAATTTGATACAGCTTCACGAATTCATGATTAAAATAAAACTACCATTTATTGTGCAATTTAATCTAAATAACTAAATAATGTTTATGAAAATTGTCAGTTTGATTTAAATTTAAGTTTATGATTAAATCTTCTGTAGGTATAACGATATATAACTATTATATAGGTAACCTATAAACAGTGAGTCCGGTGGATCTAATTTATTTCTCCTGAGATTTAAATAAAAAATTCAAAACAATTTATC
>WHPZ01566750.1:0-19538 GCA_016617965.1 Macrosiphum rosae
TGATTCCTAGGAAATTTTTTTTTGATTATTAGTTCTTAATTCTTATATTAGTTTATTTAAGTATGGGCCCCATGTATAAATTGAAACGTGGGGCCCCGGTGCAATGCCCACACCACGGTTTCTACGGCACTGGTAAGTAGGTAAACATAATAAACATTTATTTTAACTTATTCCATATTTCCATCATATATTTGTACATCATCTATACTGTGTTCCAAAAAAAATACCAAATTTTCACACATTTGTCGACCAAGGAGTACAGCGATACTAAGCCGACTTACATTGAATCTGAAGGCGACTCTGACAAATAATCCAGTCTTATTGGCATGTTACCAAACAAATAATGGTTGATTGTGGATGGACTGAAAGTTTATTTTTCAAACATTTAATATCTGAATTCTATATGCCTGTATGCGTATCACTGTAACATTGTACATAGGTAATGATTTCCTTTTCTTTATTTTTTGAAAGATTGAAAGATGAGAACTTTTAACATTATTAATATTTAAGTTAAGCAACAATGAATACATTTATTAAATATTTCCTGCAATATATAAATTATTGTTTTGATTGATTACTTAATACCTACCAGGAAGCTCTTCAATGATTCACAACTTGACCACTAAAAGTATATTTTTTATACATAATTTTATTACAAAAATACACATATAAAGTCATAGCTAGTGAAACAGTTTAATTTAAACATACTTTTGGCATGAACAATATAATAGTGACATTCATTTTGCTTAATACTCTTTACATTTTAGTATTTTACATAAAACTGATTTATTTGGGCGATTTAAGTAATAACTAATAGGTATTTGGTAAAATAGGTTACAACAAAGTCAACATTATGTAAGGTTACAAACCTATCTATAGTTTAATGATAACATATTTTCTATTTCAAACATTATAAAATCAACTTAATAAGTCATATAAAATATGTTTAAAATTAAATTAATAATAATGGTGCTCAAGCCAGTAAAATGTACATGTACTAAAAACAAACAACATTTCCTTTATATTACAATTATAAAACAAAATTACTAATATTAATAATAATAAGTAATAAGTAATAGTAATAACAATATTAAATTAAGGTGAGAAATGTGTAGGAAAAATAAATTATAAATAAATAAATTATTAAATGGTGACTTACAAATACTAAATTACAAAATGGAGAACCACATCAGGAGACTAGTTAAAACAATTAACTAAGAAGACTAGTAATTAACCAGTAATATTTTCTTAAAGCCACAGTTGAAAAATTATTAATAAATTGCATTTTATTTTCATTTAAGTTCTCGCCAAATTATTAAAAAAAAAGTAATCTAGGAACCATGAAAATAAATTTCAATCATATTTTAGTGAAGTGTTACAAACTTCTAAAAATCTAAACCATTATAGACGAACAATAATACATCTGATACACACAGATAGAGAAACTTTTTTTGTATATTAATGACTAGAATTCAAAATAAAAATTAATTTAAGATCAAATTGAAATGGCAAAAATAAGTCACTTTTGAACACTGGATTAATATCGGTGTTTCATGGAGGAATATTCAAATAACCTTTTAAACATATTTAAATTTAGTCAACTTGTTTTTTTTAGTTATTTTAAATATAAATGATTGCTAAAATGTAATAACAGAGAACACCACCATTTAATTACATTTTGAAGATAACACTTAACCTATTTATATAAATGTGATTTAAATTTTTGATTATCATATATCACATTATACATTAGCACATGCCACTATGCCAGCATGAAAACATTATAATTTGGAAAAAAAAAAAAATTAAAAATAGTTATTAATTGTTTTAAGTAGACAAACAATGTGTAAAAAAAAAATCACAATTTTTAATTTACCTATCACATTGTCAAACTAAAAAAAAAAAAAACATTCTTAAACATTGACATACACAACAAAACTATGTATGTTTAAATTAAAAATATTTTACAATAAAACACGCGAGGATTTAGAGGAACCAAAACAGGAGGATAATGCCCAAGAGCTAGAGGTATCAACATTTGTCACAAATTAAAAATGAATCAAGTGTACAGTACAAATGTATCAAAAGTTTTGTTAATTTGTTTTATCATTAATCATGAGCACATTGGCTTGACAACTAATTTTGGTATTTAAAACCAACAGTTAAAACAATATAATTTATAAAGCAATATTAATGGAAATGTACAGAAACATTGACTTAAGGACGGGTTGAAATTATGGCTGGAGTGTCTGAGCTCGACTGTGGCATGATATATTGGTGTTAGCATACAACCTTGTGATCTTAAAATTGTCGTTAGACAGTTTAATTTATCATATAAAATGTTTTGGCTTAGCAATCATGAATGCTACACCATAGGTCAAGATACAATGAAGTTCAGACATACCATTTACATCCTAATTGTAATAATCTGCAATACCAATCCTTAATATCCTAAATTGTAATACAAATAATGCATACCTAAAGCTTTTTTATGTTTCCTGAACTAACTCTAAGGAAGCTCACGATAATTTGATGCCACAATAAATGACATAATCACTAGTATATTATAATTATAAATGTTTAAAAATAGGACTTAAATATTAATAATTAATAGTAGTCCTGTTTAGACTAATTAAATAATAATAAACAAATTAAATACTTAATATCACAATTATGTAGAACATATAAATACTTATTGAATAGACAAAAAACAGGGTGACTCATTCTGTGGACGTAGATCCATGACTGCAAACAGATTGAGAACTGTGGGATGATTTACGACCACTGATCTCTAAATGTGCGGATGGGACCCAGCCTTCAGTTTTAGAACCTTAGTAAAATATTATTTCATATTTGTATAACTTTATTTCAGTTGAAACTTAAAAGTTTATGTTAATTTGTAACTCAACAGTCAACACTTACCATGAACTTTGACATACCACCAACTACTCGAACCAGCTTTTAACAGATCTACTTTATCACCTCTCTTTAATGTAGCATCTGTTGGCCGAAGTGCATTATAATCAGCTAATGATATATAACTATCAGCCTGGAAAAAAGTTATAAGAATTAAATTATAATGAGATAATATTAACTTTCAATATAACTTACTATTTTTTGTTTGATTGTCCCATCGAGGGATTCGTCATCAGTCAAACTATAATCAGAAGAGTCATCATCAGTTGTTTCATGATGACTTAGTGGACGCCGACCACGGTTAGATCCTGTTTCACTTTGGTTATCCAAGGAATGTGTTTGACGTAAGTTTCTGTACACATTTATAACATTAGAATGATATGCAGACATATAGCATTCAAATAAATAATAAAAAACAAACACAACAACTTACACATGTTTTCCAAAAGTACTTATATACTGCTTGATTTTCTCTCCTTTTAATTCAGCTAATTGTTCAAGTAATACACGTTTAATTTCAGACACCCATTGTTGCTTTTGCTGCAAATTTGACGCTTGAATTGTGTAAACTTCCTGACGCCCTTCTAACCATACTTCAAATTTACATATATCTCCTTTGACAGTTTCTGTTAATCCTATCTGTGACATCTATAAAAATAGGTATCATAATATAACTAATTATTATAATCTGGGAAAATTGAAAAAAAAATTTAACTCACCCGTAAATATTTCTTGTAATGATACATTGGTTTATTATCTTTAGATACCTTTTTACATAAAAGTAATCCCTGCTGGTATAGAAAAATTTGACGCCTCATTGGCTTAAGTCTTAATTCTTTCAATAAATCTTTCTTGTTTTCAACCCACATAGAGAATGATCCTTGCAAAAGTAAACCGCCCAAATCATTCCAATCACCCTAAACATAACAAAAATATTTTACTTCTTCATACTTTATTTTAGTAGTTTTATTAATTTAGATTTCACCAAGATGAATTAAAACTTACATAAAACCCAGTTATGCCAATTTGATGCATGTTGTCATTTACATTGTTAAGAACAAGTAACATACAATCCAGAGCTTTTTGTAACTTGGTAATACAATTTTGATTTTTTTCGTTATGCAATAATTCCTAAAAATGAATAAAATTACAGTTAAATTAATTTTTACAATGATTCTGATATTTCATCAAACATACCTTTAATAAAAGTTGATATTTGGTAATCCTTTGCATAGGCAAAAGCAAATATGCACCAAGAGGCAAACGGTGTCCAAGCTTTTCTTGACATGCTTTGAAAAAAGGATTATCTTCACCAACTGTTTCTCTTAGTTCTTCAGACCTTGTCAGATTGACACAATAGTAAGTATAAAGTTGAAGTAGTTTTTCCCTCTGAAACCAATAAAGCGTATATAGTTATATAATATAATATATAATTAAACTTAATTATGATTATTAATAGCTAAACAATTATTACATTATCTGTAAAGCAGACAGCAACAGATTCAATGCTTGATGAACAACTCTCAAGAGCCGGTAAAAAAAATTGATTATGAAAGCTATGAATACTCTCAAGGTTTCCAAAAAGTACCTCACTTTTACCCTTTAAGATTACAGGTATTAAGTTTTTCATGTCTGAAAATTCCATCTGATCTTTGTATCCCTAAAAAGAATCAATTTTATATACAAAATTGCAAAGAATTATTGGTTATTTCTGAACATACTCTGAGTATAGAGCCTAACTCGGCAGTATATTGACGTTCTGTATACAAAAGTTCAGTAAGGACATGCTTTGTTTTAGTAGCATTATTTTCTTCATTTGGTATACCTCTATCGCATTCATCTACACCATTTGAAATCTGAAATAATATCAGTTTGTCAACTACACATAACCAAATACAATAATAATAATTAATACAACACACTCATACGGGTGGTTTCTGGTTGTGACATAAATACATTTTAGGCCATAATCTGAGGAAACAAAAGTTAAGCAAAATAACTTGTAAAATTAATGGTCTGTCAACATCAACATTGCAAAATACCCAATTGTGTTAAATATATAAAGAATTAGGAATACTAAACTTATCTTTGGCTATGTTATGGGTAAAAAATAGCCTCTACATGGAACCCAAGTAACAATTAAACAGAAAGAAGAAATAATAACAGATTTTTTTCAATACAAACAGGATTAAAGAAAAAGACTGACTCAGCCACATTTCTGGGACCTCAAATTGAATAAATAAATAAAATAATATATTTCCTAAATGAAACTATTAATTATTATTCAAATTAATTTAATTAATTTATATATACAAGGAAATATAAAGATATATTAACAACAGACAGTGTATGGTTAACAACCTTTGTTGTTAAGGCTTTGGATAAATAATAATAATAATAAAAATAATAATAATATTATGATTTATGAAATACCAATTTACCATACACAAATATAACAAATAATTATTTTTTTTTAACTTACCTTGGTCATATTAGCTAAATTAATAGGAATGGCTGGTTCAGGATTAACAGATAGAATAGGCCGTGGTTTATTAATGTATCGCTTAAGACTTGCCAAACGTTTGTCACACATGGTGGTAACATCATCAAGTCTTTGAAGGACTTGTGTAACTATTGGTTTAGTTTCAGGTGTTATGGTATCTTCAAATAAGGAGTAAAATTCTCTGGGACTCTCTACTTTCAAGTGATGAGCACTACTCATGAACTCTTCCAGTTCTGCAAGTGATTGTTCAGCACTAACACATTTATCAGCTGGTTCTGAACCCAAAATCATAACACCTTTAGCACACCATTCACTAGCCTGTATATGAAAAAATGAACTTATAACTTTCAATATAAATATTTAGAATGTTTTAATATAAATTGAAGTGTTTTAAAACACTTAATTACTATAATTATTGAAGATTTGATTGATTTAGATATTATATTTATTATTACCAAATTAAATTTTAGATTCAATTCATAGTGGTCTTCTGAGACAACAATGAAGTTATTTTATATTTAGTTAAAATTTTATAAACATATTTTTTTAAATTTAATTTATATCTGACATTATTCATATTTTATGATTCGAGGATTTTAGTATACAAATTAATAATTATTAATACAATTATACTGTAGCAATAATGAAGATTTAAAATTATATCTTAAATTGTGCTTCATTACGTAAAAAACTTTTATAAAAAATAGGATATCCATTTTAATTTATAGATAAGTAAACAATTTCAATAAGTATTTTATATATCATAGATTTTTTTTTTTTTTTTTTTTTTTATTAGTTATCCCGCGGCGACTTAGGCCATTGGGAGGGGGGTTGGTACTGTAGGTTTTTAACGGTAGGGATGTTACACGTGGGTGTATTTTTGGCAGAATTTTGAATGGGGCACCCGTAGGTTTCTGCCATGCCCTGGAGTGGGGGATGGCGGCACTTGTTTTCCGGACACCGTGACTTGCCCGGAGAAAAATGCCGCCCGGTGGTCGAGAGAATCGAACCCGCGACTGCCAGCGCCGCAGCCGACGCGTTAGACTGCTCGGCCCACCTCGTCCCCCAATACTTCAGATTATTATAAACTTTTTTTTATTATAGTCTGTTATGCTGAATTCGTCTAATTTAAATATAAAATAATGTACTAAAAATTGTTAATATTTAATACATACCTTTTGAATTCTAGCCTGTAATTCACAGCTTTTATTAAGAGTCTGCAACCGTCTTTCCAAACGATCATTTAATGTTTGAAGAAGTCGTTGAACTTCATCACATTTTGGTTGAATACTTTCCAATACAATAAACCGTTTGGAAGCTAATAATTGTCCACCACAATTTAGTAAATCTTCACTCAGCTTTATTTTTTCCTAATATTAATATTTCAATAAGCAAATTATTTAAATTTTTAAGCCTGTTTCTAAAAAGAATATTTGTGAGCAAAAATTAAAACTGGATGACATAAAGTGTTTGATTGGATTTCAACCTCACCATCATTATTTTCAAACCTGTCTCCAAATGCTACACAGGACATTTTAAATTTTAAGAAATTAAATCATTTTCAAATTATTTGTTATTAAAAAAAAAAAAAAAATTATTATTACATAATAATATAATGTATAAATAATATTTAGAAGTATTGAAGTAATGATTTCATTTTAGCAGGGCTTAAAATCAGTAACCAGTTTGTAATGAAAACCGATAATTTGAGAACCGAAGACTGAAAATCGTTTTAATTTTAGTAAGGCGGAAGTGCTTATTGGTTGCCAGTAATCAAAATAATTATCTAAGTATTAACTTAAAAACGGTTACCTTCTATTTTTAAGTCAGGTTTTATACAAATACCTATTCCCGACCAAAATAATTAATGGTATTTGGTATCTGTATTTAATATTAGTAATATATAGTTTTAGTTAAGTTTTAATTAAACAAAAGAAAGTTATCGTCAAAACAATTTTTAGCAAACTGTTTGCTCTCGTTACCTTTGCGAAAATGATTTTTATATTTAATGATATTTAAGATATATAATTTATAGAGCATATTTATTAAATTTTAAGTTCTATAAAATCCTAACCATAGTATCAATAGAGCGCGTGGTCCGTTGAATCGTAGCTCAGGCTACATGAGCGAAACAGTACCTTTCTTTTGTGAGACTGACTATAATATTGGTCATCAGTTATATTTTATGCAAAAAAATTCATCCAAGAAACAGATTATAATATAAAATATAAAATATAAAATACACACATGACTTGACTTCTGAAATGTGGCCAACTCTTCAAGTAATACTTCAACTCGTTCAACGGAATCACCAACGTCAGTCATTTCAGATAGAATTTTCAAGTTTTCATTTAATGAACTCTAAATATTAAATAAATATTATAAAGCACAATTTATTGTAAATATTTTTTTATTAATTGTTCTTAATTTAATAGTATTTATGTTTATCTTTTATCAAACAAAAACCCTTTAAATAGCAGACATCAAAGTAAATTTAAGAAGTCAGAATGTTGCCATACAGGAACAAAAAAAAATCTATTCGATTAATAGAAAGTACCCATTAATAAAGGTTCCACCAATTAGAATTATTATTACATACTTGAACAATATTAAAATTTTCTTCAAATGCACGCAATGAATGGCATTGTTTTAGTCTTCCAGAAAACTGTTCCCAAAAATCATCAAACACTTTTTCTGTTTCTTCCATTTGTACCAATAATCTATTAAAAATAAGTATTAAATTACATAACTAGAAATTTAGATTTAAAATAAAAATTAATATTTAAGTAAAGGGATTTTTGGACCCTGCCCCCCAAAAAAAAAATTTAAAAATATATGCCACTGAATGGATTGAAATATTATTAAACTTAAAGTTAAGAACATTAGTTGTGTTTGTAAATTAGTTTTTTTAATATGTTTAAATTGTATACAGATTATAAGTTAATAACATATTGTAATTTAAAATGCTCATACATCCCAGAAAAATTAAAATATTGTAAAAAAGCCAGCGTAAGATCACAGATAATGTTCTGAACTTTAATTTGATGATATGTCCATTCACTCTAATATGTCACAGCTAACAACACACAATTGGTTCTGCTGAACATAAATTTACTATGTTGTGAAAATGTCAGAGAGAAAATAAATAGTGTACTGACGAGTAAAGATATTGTATTGTAAATAAATTATTGTTGTAAGAAAATTATATAATAGCAAGTTTATTAGTAATTAGTATATAATAATTAGTAATTACCTAAACTTTGAAATCATTACTTCTCTAATAATAGAAAAAATAGAAAATAAGAATTTTAAATTTAAAAAAGGGTATAAAAACATTGACAAAAGAAATTATAAGTTTATTATTTTAACTCTGATACAGTCTGATAATATTTTAGTCGGTAAATAATAACTTATAGCAATTCTTAGACGAGAGTAATTTTATATACAAATAATACATTTTAAAAGAAATATGTAATATCTTATGACAGATATATTAATATTACCTATATATTACCTATTAATGCTTTAAAATATTATTAAAATTCAATCTCAACTGGCAAAATATAGGCAGGAAAATAAAATAGTTATTGTATTTGAAACCTAGGTTGTACAAAAAATATTAGAGTCCAAATATCAACATTTTAGAATGAATATTATAACAATTTTTAATTTAGGTGAATGAACAATGGTAATTATTTATGTATATAGAACCAAATACAAAAAAAAATTTTCTTGAAACTCTTTAACAGAAGTAAAAAGAAGGTTTTGAGAATTTAGCTATAAACAACAATACATAAATAGGAAAATAATTTTCAGGTAGATACTGGAAACAAAGAAAATTCAAGAAAAATAACAAACTGAATAGAAAATTTTATATTATGGAGTGTTATCATTAAGACATAAAACATACTAGTTTATTAATTAAACTCAAGTCTCAATACAATAAACTAACAATTTATTGTGTTAATATCTTCAGAAAAAAATATAATAACCTCTATTTGTAAAATGTAGGGATTAGGGAATGAAATATAATTTAATTACCTTTCCAATGCAGCGACATTAGTAACTGTTGATGGTATTGTACCATGGTAAGTGTCAGTATCTTGTTTGAAATCACTCAACAAAGTTTCCCCTTTTTTAACAGCTTCTGCAAAACATTTTTTCAATCTCCCATATTCAACCGCATGACGACATAATAGATCAGCAGATTGTTCTTTAGTGTCTGGTAAATCAACTGTATCATTTGCTAGACGCTCAGTGAATTCATTTAGCATTGAAGAAACCTCGTTGGTTTCATTTGAAAAATTTTCTAACGCCTTAGAAAAAAAATATTTATTTTTTTACAAAATGTCCAATTATAATTTATAATATTAATAAAATTAACTACCCAACAAAATTCAGTTTATTTTTTATATATAAACATTACCATTCTTTGTTGTATCCAGTGCTGATGAAAATACGGCAAAGTGCCACTAAGCTCAACAGTAAGTTCAGTGTTATCTACATAATCATGTAACTCTTCAATGACACTGCATATAACAACTTTAAATTTAAATTCCTCTTTAAAGAACTTATTGCTCACTTCTGATATAGCTTTCTGTAAAAAACCATTTGGCCGGATGACGTAAACTATGTGTATAAGCCCAGGGAAGAATTCCTGTCAAAATGTTCAACAAACATTATTTAATCAATCTTATGAATTTTTTAAACATTAAAGCAATATTTAACTATAATAATTTATAGACTGTTAAATTATATTTTAGATTAAATTCCAATAGTAAGTTTTTACAATTATATATTTGCTTAAATGTTTACTATGTTTAGCCAAAAAGAACTAATAAGACAACTATTTATCAGAGATTAGGATACATTTCTATACAATTTGAATGAGTGTAAGAATATAAATAAAATTGTGCACATTTTAAACTTAGTGGGGAGAATTACTACAATACCGTCCCACTTGGATGCTAAAAATATCAAACTTTACATTCGTTGTTTTTATGAAGTGAATTGGCAAGATCAGTTAGATACTTAATCATACCTATTGCTGATTTTATATTTTATTTAAACTTTTTAATTTTTTTACTCATTTTAATTCTAATATTAATTAAATAGGCACATATTTTTTTTAAACATTTTGATTTAATTAAATATCGTTTAAAAAAAATTGAAGAATAAGTGAAAATACAAGTAATATTTACGTTTTAACTATTTTGCGTGATTTAGAATAAGTGTACATATTAACAAATAATTAAATAATTAACAAATAAAACCATTTTTCATATTTTTAGATTGTTATAAATTAAATATTTAATGATATTGAAAAATATTAAACTTTGAATAAATATAACACTGAGTAATATGAAAAATATTATTTATAAATATTTATTAGAGTAAATTTACCTATCATCAAACTTGTAGGTAAGAATATTATCTGTGCCTAAGTGTCGGCTTTTATTCAATATTTTTACTTTCAAGCAAAATAAGGCTATATGAAATATTACAAATTAAAAATGTTCATATCTCGCTTGGAAATTAATGTAATGAAAAATTCCGACTCTTAAGTGTAGAAAATGTTCTTACTTAAAAGTTTGATAATAGATCAATTCACTATAATATCAAAACTAACAGCACACCAAACTACTAAAGAAACAATGGAATGAAAATTTGGGAAGGGTTATAACTCATACTTAAATGTACATACAAATATAATAAATAATAATATTATTAAAAATACTAGATAAATATTTATTAATGGCATATTTAGCAACATAAAAACCATAATATTTTGATAATATATGAATGTGTAACTTAATGTCAATAAGCACACATAAATTTAAACTAAGTTTCCTCATAAAAACACTGACATAACTTAGAAATTGATGAATTTTAATTAATATCAACAATTATTCAGAAAACTTCTTTAAAAAAAAATGTTTAAATTACTTTAATTATTGCACATTTTTTAAAACTATGTCATTATCAATACATAGATGTAACTAATTGAGATATTATTTAATATTAGAAATATTGAATACAATAAAATATCTTATAACTTACTGCTAAACGTAAAAGAACACATCGAACTGAACTCCACTTGTCATTACGTCTATCAATAACAATGACAAAACCTAAATCAGCTTCCTGCAATCTAAAAACGAAAAGATGCGTTAGTTAAATCTTACATATAAAATCAAAAAAAAAATACATACGACGGAACTGAAGTAATATAAGATATTAATTTTTCATAGCCTTCGTCAGGTAAATCAACAAAATTTCCACTATCAGGAAATGATATAATAGAATAACCCTCTCTAGTTTTACCACCTAGAAAAAAAGTATAGTAAATATATTACAATTATTTTAAATATTAAATAGATCTAATAATATGAATCATTTTAATAAACCATTATGCCGTTAGGTCAAGAATAAAATGCATTTAAAATTGTGACTAAATACTTTGAAAGATTGAAAATTAAAAATAATAATAATAGATAGGTATTGAATTTATTAAAAATATAATTGGGTATTTTATTAAATTATTTTTTAGGTAGCTTTTATTTAGGTAGTAAAATTACCATGGAAAATCAATGATTAGCATGATAAAAAATTATCAAATAAACAATTTTCTCAATTAAATTTAATATTAACAATATCTGTTCCTGAATATATTAAAAATACAATATTAAGTTCTGTTATAGTATAAAATTATGAAAAAATGCAATACCCAACACAAATTGAGGTACCTAAGATAAATAATTTTGACATTTTTAATAATCAAAATTTTTTTTAAAAACCAATAAAAATCAAAACATTATTCAATTATGTTTTCCTAAAATATTCTAACTTTCAAGTTTGTGTTGAATGTTTATATTCTCTTGAAAAAGATGCATAATCCCATCTCCTGAGTATAATGGTTTTAAATCCATTCCATGTGTAAAATTAAATACCTACATTTATGCAGATTAGTTTTCAGTCATAGAAGTAAAAACTTTTAATCCTAAAATTAAATAAAATACAATTTAGGTACCTAGGCATTAAATATATTGATTTTTAATAAGGCATATTTATTTTAATACAGACCTTAACATAAAAAAAACGAGATTTTTGTAGTAATCATATACTTTTAACAAAATGTAGATATTTGTAGATATTTAGAAAAGAATCTATGCAATATATGATGGGTACTTGGGTAACAAATTTACTATTTTCACTCAAATTAGATTATAGGTACATTTAGATGTTAATTTTAAAATTACTTTCTACATATTTTTGATTTAATTAAATGCTCGATTAAATGTATGTATTAGGTACCAGTAAGTACACAGGAGATTAAGATTAAAACAAAATTTGGTAATTTAGGCTTTTATTTTTAAATATCTGTAGGTATCATACAATCATTTAATTAGGTGGTTTTACCTACCAAATACTATAAAAATATTTCATATACCTAATTTAATTTGGTAAAAAAAAAAAAATGCATTTTTGAGTCCCGAAAATCATATAAGCTTCACCTAAAATAGTATGTAACTTTGTATGACGTGTTATCATAACATACACATAGTTCAATAATGTTGAGATGTATAATATGTATACTGACCAGAAATCACGATAAACTGTTGAGCCAACAAATCCAAAACATTGTTAATCGAAGGTTTTTGTTCATGCGTCGACGACATTCTTCCTGCAAAATGGAACAATTATAAGGGGGTTGGTTTCGAATTCGTTATTGGGGTGTTCATTGATTATTTTTTTGATTACAATAACAAAAGAAAACTATAGGTAGGTAAAGTGTTATCGGTTTGATCTTCGACTCCGTGGCGTGTAACACAGGGTCCAAGTGTTGCTCGGGCAACACCTAAAATATGGGTGGGCGGGTATTGATAGATGAAAAAAATGGTACATTTTGTAGTATTACGAGGGGAGGTCATGTAAAATGATTTGAGAAACACTATTTTTTTTTTTATGATACACGCCACGATTGTCGGGCACACCATTATGTTACGTTATAATCGATATTCTGTGAACCACCGTCGATGGAAAACACGATTTGAATTCCAATTAATCTTTTTGCTACAAGTCATTCGGCGTTCGTATAATTTTCTATTATTATTACAACTGCCTATTGATTGACAACGACTATGATTCGTTTACTTACATAGAATTACAAAACGAGATACTGAAGACTTCGCAGATTACATGGCCGTCGGAAGGAATCACTAGAACACAAACGTTGTCGGTCGGACTATCGGAGTACCGGAAGTTCTGGGACGCGACGGGAGCGATGCCGAGAAAAATAACACTCATAGAACACGAAACTGCGTTTGCCCACGATTCGCGGACGGTTTAATCGATCGGAACGAATAACGATTGTCGAATGTCGATCAGTTTGTTTCTGGTTCCGATACAGTCGAGTACCGACGAAAAAGACGTATAACAATAAATTGTGTGTAGTAATATAATACCAGGTAAACGGTGTACCTATAGTTGATTGTTGATGTAATATTATAAAAATTATTATTATTATTAATTCTGTAATCGTAATCACATTATGATTATTCACAACACCGTCCGCTTTCGGACGGTTTTGGTTTTTGTTGATATTTTTTTACGGTGCGGTGGTCGCCGTATCACAGAACAGTGGGCCGTCCGTACGGGAATATTCCCGCGCACGACTACAATATTATTACTATTATTATAGACAATCACGAACGTTTCGCAACGTTGCGTCACCACGTTGCTTTCAGAGGCAGCGCACCGGTTTCCGCCGCCGGCTTTTATATTTTAATCTTATCTGCTATAAAGTGTTCCATGCAAATAGAAGAATTTATGTGCATAATAATTAATATTAATATATATATATATATATATATTTATATAAATATATAATATATAAAGTTATCGTTATGATATAATTATATTATTCATAATATCAATTATCTACTTCTAAGAAAATCACAAATTAAATTACAGTAACATCCAGAGGCGCCGATGTGTTATGTAACGCTTTAGACATAATTATTTTTAAACTTCATTTTGTACGTTTTCAGAAAGTAGGCTTAGTACACAATGAAAATCATTTTTTGTTGATAAATAATTTTTACCATGAGAAAAACTTTTTTTTCGGATGTACACTTATGGTTATTATAATAAAAGATACAAATGAATATTGTGGCTGCCGACGGACATTATAATATTATAAATCGCCGCGAAATCAGCATTCAGGCCTCAGGGGTCCAGAATTCGAGTGTTCTCTACACAGTGTCACGGTTTTAGATTCAGAGCGGTCCGTAGGTCCGTTAAATACATACTTAAATGCACATTGATTTTACAATGATGTGATTTTTTTTGTGTGTCTGAAGACACTGTTTACAGTAGAAAAAATACATTGATTTTCAACTTCAATATCTTTGCTAAAGTTAAGAGAATCTATAGTTGGTACTTATTTTTAGGGGGTCGAAAATAAAAGATTCTTAGTACCTAAGTCCTATCTACTTACTTAATAATTGGAAAAAACAAAAAATAATTTTGAGCTAAAAATGTGTAAAATGATCAATTTTTATAGAAAAGTCTTGGGAATTTAATACAAGGTTCATCATAAGCAGTTTATACTAGAACCAAAAAAATTAAAAAATAAATAAACACAATTTTTGTTTATAGCCATTTTAATTTAATAATTAGACGAAATGAGATATTTAAACAAAAAATAATGATTTGAGTAATTTTTTATCGTAAAACTATTTTTCGTGGTGTCTTGAAATTTGTACATAATATCTTATTACTTTTCATATATTATACACAATGTCACAAATCAAAATGACACTTCTAAAACAATTAGATTAATTGTATGCTTTTGTTCATTTATATACTACGAAGTACGAAGTATTTACACTGTTCTACCGTACTGGGTGGTATTGACTCATTTGATTAATAAATAAACTATTTAAATATATTGGTACAAAATTAAAATAATTAGTATTATTATTATATTAATAATATAATTAATGTATGTAATGCTATTGTCGAAAAATAATTAAACCTAAAAATACTAATAGTAAGATAAATTACTTTAATATAGCTGCAATATCAAAAATTATATGATGAAATATACTTAGTATAGTGTTAGTGATACAGGCCAATCTAGACCGTCTTTGGTAGTTTGGTCAGAATCGTTTTTCGTATGCAATGATTAATCATATTATTATATTCATATCATTATATCATTGAATTCGAATGTAAGTTATAACACACATAATATTAGAATTAGAGTGTCTGAGTATCTCATTACTCTCCGCTACTGTACAGCAGATCGATTACCTACTTTTCCTTTTTTTCCCCCCGCTTTGACATATTGTATGGTAATAATGGTATTATGATAACATATAAAGTATTACCTATGTCCTATGAAAATAACTTCAGTCTACTCTCTGCTGGTTAACCCTCATACACGTCATGTATATAATATATGTTAATATCAACAATAATAATTATTAATATAAGTACTAATTTGTATAAAATACTACTAGGTACTTAAATTTAACCGGATTTTGGATTGGTTAAGTACCTATACTAAAGTTGTTATGACGTACCTAGTGAATTTAAACTACCGTGATGCAAAAAGTGCTCTAGAAAACCATTTTATGCTAATTGCTAATATAGTAATAATGTCTAATGATAATAATATAAGTCGACACAACAACAAAATTGAACCAATTTTATCTAAGAAAAAAATATTACCTAAAACCGCCTATACATCGTAGACCGTAGTCAATACACTACATTTTAATTATTGTCAAATAATTATTAAAAGTGAGATATTCAGAGTTGGGTGTACCTACCAACCAAAAAAAAAAAGGTAAGCATGTGGGGGGTAACCCTCTACTGTACAGCAGGTGTCGTCGTGTAGAGTGTGTCACTGAAATCGTTGTGTTAAAGTTGAATTCAATGTTATACAATCATTATATAGTAGTATAGTACTAAGTATATTTTATGATATTATTACTATTAAAGTAATTTATTTTACTATTTGTATAATAGGGCTGTAGGTGTATAGCCAATATAGTAGGCTGAATTATTTTTTTGCGAAATTATTACATTTCAAAATATCATTATGTGTATACAATATAATAATATACTTTATAGGTTTCAAGTATATCCACGAATAATATTTTAAATTTTCAAAAAAATATCTACAACTTAAGTACCTACTGCTATTCTTCGTTTAAATATTATCTTATGTCGTTCAACTTTGAATTTAAAACATTCACATAAGAAAAACCGTGTTAATTTTGTTTTATATAAGTTTATATAAGTTTTAGATTTTTTGGTATGACACTGTATGACACTATGACTTTATTATGAAAAACCTTTTTTTTAATATTCAATCCTTAGCTATAATAATTGAGTATTTTGTATATTTTAAATTACAAAATATTTTATACAATTTCAATCTATAAATTTTCAAATTTGATCAATCGAAATCATTTTTATTAACATTATATAAGAGAAAAAATATTTTTAAAGTTACACAATGTATCACTTTTTTATCAGAAAAGTCACCAGATGCTGAAATATAAAATCAAAATATGTTTACTGCCACAAGAGTACAAGACCACAACAGGGGCGTGCTCGAGGGGGAGGGATAAGGGGGTTCTCACCGCAATTGATACGATACTACAATATTATGTAGGTACTTAAAAATAATTATAATATTATTGTATTTCTCAATTTTAAATCGGGCAATTTACTTATTTTTGTATGCCACCTTCATCATTCATAATTCCTGAGCATGCATCTGACCACAAAGGTGATGAACTGATGACACAATACAATTAACAAATATTAAAAAAAAGGTGCTCTGCTGTACAGTAGGTTACAAGGGGATCACTATTTAATAGATGGTATTAAATATGAATTCAATGATATATATTATTGTATAAGGAAAACGTTTCTGAGTGGAGACGGTATGTCAGTCTAGGTATAAGACATATTATGTACATATCTATGGTATTAAAAAAAAATTGACCTATAAGAGATACCTATAATAAATTCCAAATTAATCATATCACAATATTCATTAGGTACCTACTTATAACGCGTTATACATCAATAAAAAACCCTGATTCTATTATAGATATATAATAGTGTACTTTAGAAGTTTCAAGTACCCACGTATAATATTATACAATCACAACAAAATAACTAAAATAGTTATTCTAGGTATTTTTATTATGTAATTTCGTCCAAATATGAACTTAAAATGACTATAAAAATTAATTGTGCTTGTGTATTTTTTAGATTTTTTGGTAACAGAATTAACTACTTACATGGAATCTTGTTTAAAATTTTCAATCCTTAGATATAAAAGTTTAACATTTTATACATTTTTAACTACAAAATAATTATTCAATTTTTAATTTGATAAATTTTGTCAAAATTTGATCTTTAAATGATTATAAAAAAATTGTGCCAATGAATTTTTAATATTTTTCAACTGCTATTGTAACAATATATTAGGAGCCTCGTATTACATTTTTATATTTTTTGGACTAACAGATAAAACTTTATTGATATTCATAGAAAAAAAAAAATAAAAAAATTTAAAACTGACAATGCCTGTAAACAGCTCAAAACAAGTCAAAATATTTTCAAAAGTGTATGGTGTATAGGAAATGCTAATATAAACATTCAGTGAAATTTTCATGTGTCTACAGTTATTCGTTTTTGAATTACAACAAAATAAGGAAATCACCACATGATGAATCGAGTGAATATCCAATGTTGTAAAAATTTGAATTTCAAACGGTCTTAAAAAATTAATTTGACTTTCTTATAGACATTTTTTATTTGATAAATGTAGAAAATCTTACAAGGAATCTTGTATTACATTTTAAAATCTTAGATTTAAAAAGAAAATATTTTACGAATTCTTAACTCAAAATATTTTGAAAATGTTATCGTGTATAGAAAATGCAAAAATATAAACAACCAGTGAAAATTTCATGTATCTATCTTACACTTCATGTCATTAAGGGGGCTGCAGCCGATGAAAAAAAAGTGACTTTTAGATCAATAAGCTAGACAAAACTGGAAGAGTTTGGTTTGACAGATTTTAATTTTGTAAACGGATTATGATTGATCAACAAGTTTACTAGGGAATGATCGAGGCGATTTTGAATTTTTTTTTTTCAGTTGTGATATCCAAGAATAAAAATATCGAAAAAATATGCTACTTTATATTTATATTATTCATTATGATTTATGACACTAACAATAATAATTGGAATATTCAAAATCACCTCAATCATTCCCTAGTAAACTTGTTGATCAATCATAATCCGTTATCAAAATTAAAATCTGTCGAACCAAATTCTTCCAGTTTTGTCTAGCTTATTGGTCTAAAAGTCACCTTTTTTCATTGACTGGAGCCCCCAACAGCCCCCTTAAGGTTTATTTTATGATACGGAATTTAAATATATTGAAAATCATTATAACAAACAAAATTAATGTTTGGATTGGTCAAATTACTTTAGTTTTGACTTTTGACAAAAGCGGCTGCAGCCCCCTTAATAACTTAATATTATTAATGTATAAACATTATTATACAATTATATTATACCTATAACCATTAACCCGTGTGTATATTTTATATTATATATATATATATAAATGCTATGGGGTGGGGGGAGGGTTATACAGCATATATATACCTATATATATAAATTAATGTTTGTGTGTATATTAGACCTCTGGGAAGAAGACAGACTAATTTAAAAATGGTTAAATTTGTTTTTTTTTATTCATCTGATATTAGTATGGTTAGGTTTAGATTTAGTATTAATAATTAAATTAATAAAAAATAGGTGGAATACGACAAACTTGGTATAACTTTGATACTTTAGAGTTAAATCATACACTTACGTACAAACAGCACGAGGTCCGCGATATACCGCAGGTAGATTGCCTACCCGATAATGTACTGCTGCGAATCAGAATTTTTATTCTGGGCAACGGAAAAGTTAAGGGGGCTGCACCGTAGCATATTTTAAGGAGAACTATTTAGGCAATTCATGTGACATATAAATTAATACTGTATCTATGTGTGAGTAGTAAATGAACA
>WHPZ01566751.1:0-22208 GCA_016617965.1 Macrosiphum rosae
ATTTTCAAAAACAATTACACTTTTTGAAATAATGAGTGTTCAATTTCAAATAAATCGCCCAGTATAGTCTCTCGGGTAAACACAAACGTTTAGAAACTAAAAGGGCTATGCCTACTTTTAGTCATGTCTTCATAAGGTACCAACCCACCGACGTATAGAAAAATCTCAGGCAGGGCTAAAGCCCAATCAGCCCTACCCGTGCGCACACCTATGTTATATTGTTAACAATTAAATTAAAAAAAATATTATGTTAATGAATATTTTATAATAATTGGTTTTATATATGGGTATAATATTATATAGGTAAGTAACAACATTATTAATAATGTTCATCTTGGTAAGTTATCAGTATATGAATTTAAACAACAAATTAATGTGTATACTAGAACTCCATTAAGCTGTAAAGACACTATCTTGCTTAGAATGTAATTTTAGATTCTGAGTGGAACGATGAATGTATTGATTTTACAACGATGTGTGTTTTTTTTAAATTTTTCTTTTTTTTTTTAAATTTTTTTTTGTGTCTGTATACACGATAGTAGTCGACATAATACTTCGATTTTCAACTTCAGTATCTTTTTCGAAGGGAGAGTGACGTTGGTGCATTGGGGAGGACAAAATTTAAAATTCCCAATAGTTTTCACAAGCGCCAGGAAAATCAACATACAAATTAAGGAAAAACGAGAATTTTTACGCAAAATCGATATTTGCTTTTGTTGTAACTCTAAAACAAATGAACATATATACATGAAATTTTCACTGGTTGTTTATATTTGTATTTCCTATACACGATACAATTTTCAAAACATTATGATTTATTTTGAACTGTTAAGGGACATTTTCATTTTCCATTTTCTTTTTTATAAAAATATCAATAACATTTTATTTGTTGGTTAAAAAAGCTTGACAATTTAATAGACGGCTTCTAGTATATTGTTTCAAAGGTAGATGAAAAATATTAAATTTTATCTTTTTTAAAAGCTTTTGAAGTTGTGGTAATACCCAGGTCAGCAGAGAACCACGTACTATGGAAATACCACAACCACGATTTACCCACCACGGGCAAACCTATAGTAGAACGACGAAACCAAGAAATCAAAAACGGCCTGCGAACACAATTATTGGGAAAACCCCACAGAAGATGGGACGGGGTTTTACCATCGATAATGTTCACCATAAGAAACAGGAGAAACCAAAACAAAGGCTACCGAATTAATACTAGGCAAAATTCCAAAGCACCAGTGGACTGGATTCTTCAGGGGGGGATGAAATCAGTGGGAAATTCCCGGACCGGGAAAACCCCTGACTGAACAAACACGCCAACAACCACGAACAGATAGCTCTAAACACAAAATAGGCGACTGAGTGTACTACCGGAACCACCCAGTATCTAAGGAGGACTAGGGCTTCTACGCAGGTTTTGCCCCAAAATGCTTGGGGCCAGTCAAACTAAAAAAATACCTGGGAGGCAGGGTATTCATCACCAAAACCAACCCAGAACACAAACTACATAGTTCATGCTTTAAACACACTCCACCTTCGGGAGAATCCAATAGTGACCAAATTAATTGCTATTACAGATGGCAGACCAACGTCCTCTGCGGGAAGACCCAAGGAAACGGTTCAACCTTACGAACTCTGACCACCACCCCGGCAAATCAGCGGTGGCTGACATCGTCCAGGAACTACTAGACGGTGCCGCAGTAAACCTGTTGATGGCCAGAAGTCTAGCGGGTTGGACCGTGGGAATCCCCACTTTGGAAGACCTGACCCGGACTTGGCAGGAACAGAACCGCCGAACCGCAACCAGAAATATCGAGACCCAGACCCCAGTGGAGGAGCAGTTAGAGGGAGCAGCAACGTCGAGAGGAAAACAGACGGGACTACCCCCCTACGCCCATACTATAGGACAAGTGGCGAGGTGGGCCGTAGCGGCTACACCCCCGGAGCTGGTAGCACACGAGGCAGTGCTGATAGCTCTGGACCTGGGAGTAGTTACCCTACCAGCCAGGGTGAGCAGAGTGTACAGACTCGTCAAGCGGAGCCTGTACACAACTCACCCAACCAACGTGGTATCAACGAAGATTCAATCCCCGAGGTGGACCAAATCCCCAACAACGGCACCAGTCCGGTCCGAACCGTATCCGAACCGGATTGATTATTAAGAATAATAAATTTAAATAAATAAATAAATTTTAATATTTAAACTAAATAAAAAATTATTAAAAAAAAAATATGAATGAATTTTTGACACACTTGGGCGACTCATGTTTCAATTTGATATAATAACTTATAACGTATATATAATAATAAAAATTTAAGCAATATATAACGGTAACGAAGACGGAAAAACACAGTTCAGTAGTAGGTACAGTCGAAGTGTCGGACAGAGCATAGTAAAGAGTAAACGATATCCGCATTAGTTGTAGGTATTTAATATTATCACTGCAGGCATTATCACTGCCGGTCAATTTCGGTACGGTCCCAGTCTCTGGATCAAACCCTCAAAAATCGTTTATAGTGTTTATTTATGTGTACTTATTAAGTGTATAATACTGTATATGGGGTTTTTTTTTTAATTAGAATGAATTAAAATTGTTAATTTATTATTAAATTGGTAAAAAAGACAACGAGTGAGGGGGATATAACCCCTTACCACCCCTATATTTGTTCTGGCTATATTACTATAAAGAAATTTTATTATATTATTCCTATTAAAGTGAGTTATTTATACTTTAAAAGGTACTCAAGTACGTATGAATAATATTTTTAAATTACAAGATAATAGATATAACTAAAATTGTTATTGTCCGCCTTTAAATATAAAATTTTGTTCAAATTTAATCTTAAAACATCTATAAAAAAAATGTGTTTATATATATATATATTTAGATTTTTTAATTACAATATACCTATTAAGACCCTTGCATTACTTATTTTTCAATCCTACGTGTATTACATTCATACACCATGTAAAGTTCAATAGTTCTGCAGGACCAACAGCCCCACCC
Organism: Macrosiphum rosae; assembly: GCA_016617965.1. Lineage (NCBI taxonomy): Eukaryota > Metazoa > Arthropoda > Insecta > Hemiptera > Aphididae > Macrosiphum > Macrosiphum rosae. The sequence goes on from WHPZ01566751.1 coordinate 3,012, forward strand.
TCACACTAAGGAACTTTGGATGACTATTATAATACTAGTATTTATAAATTATAAGTCTATTGTACTACCTTCTACCATAACATATAATATTATTTATATTTAATTATGATTATAAAATAATATTTTTCTCCAATTGTGTAATAATAAATAATAAAATACATGTATCAGCTGGAACGCCTGAAATTCATTATTCGAACTATCTTTGCTGAAGTTCTCTAGTTACAATTAAAGTTATAATTAAAAGGGCTTTGAACATTCTCATTGAATATTACCTATTGGCTATTATACGGCATGCGCATAATAGACCTTTTAAAATAAATAGATTTTAAACAATTTTGTTGAATGATATTCTATAAATTACGTTTTGAGTTATATTTTGTTTTATGATATATAATAAACAATTTAAATCACAAAAAACATTTGAAAATAATAAACAATTGGAGGACGGAGTGGCCGAGCGGACTAAGGCGTCGGTTGCGACGCGCACCGACGCCGGTTCAAACATCGGCCTCGGGCGGCACTTCTCTTCGGGCAGTCACGGTGTAGGGAGAGGAAGCCCCCCCCTCCGGGCATGACAGATACCTACGGGTGCCCACTTGAAAATTCTGCCGAACCAAAACACAAGTGTTTACCAACCTATAATATCATCACCTCCAACAAACAAACAAATAAACAAGCTTAATGATCATTAAAAAAAAAAAAATAATAGTAAATAATTGTGGATATACTGTTCAAAAATTCTATAATTAATATAGGTACACCATGGATTTATAGAAACTTTAACTCTATCTAAATAAGCAAATTTTTAAGATACCAAAAAACTTTAAAACTCAAAGTTGATTGAACAAATTAAAGCAAATCAAATTCAAACAAAAAAATGGGGGTTACAATGAAAAAATTGTTTTATTGCACATTGTCGAATATATTTAATATCAAGTATGTTTTATATGCAATGAAAAAACCAAAAATTAAATTCCGGGTCATATTTTCGTTGTTCAAAATATTTCGTGGTACCTACCTGCCTATTTTTGTACCGTTGAACACACTGCGCATAATATTACAAGTTCCCCAAACTTGTTCCACTCTAATAAAATCTGAAATATTTAACATTAAATGTCTATAATAGATTCAAACTATTTTAAAAAGTTTACCATCTCTTTAAAATACATAGATAAACGTTTGTTGAAAATTTAAAATGTCTACAGACTTATACGCATATGCGCAACTAGGGACATTTTTCTGAGGAGGGCTAAAATTGTATCAGTAGCACAAACCCTGATAAATACGATTTTTAACTTAAATATGATTGAAAAACTAGGGGCTTAGCCCTCCCCAAGTCCCCCCTAATTACGCCTATGCTTATTCGTATACCTAAACTATTCATACATAATACATTTATACTCATTTTTGTAAGTCAAATAATATATAATTTTAAACCGTTTATCTAACAAGTAAAAGTTTCAGACTACAACATAATTTAGAATTATATATATATATATTAATATATTTAATCGTAATTATTATATGAGATATTTTGTTCATTATTTTTGGCAACCCCTATAGACTATGGGGGTTGCAACTATCGTGTTGAAAACCACTGCACTAGACTTCGGTGACGTACTAACAGGTGGTGTGTGTGTGCGTGTGTGTGTGTGTGGGGGGGGGGGGTAATGTTCAGGAAAAATTAATTTTATTTGAATTAAAATATTTGAATTTAGATTTATGTATGCCATTGCTAGACAGTGATCAAATAATTTTCGTATAACTGAGAAATATTCAATAAATTAAAAGTCATATTCAACTTATAAAAAAAATTGGACTATTTTAGATTGTGGTTTTACATTTAAAATGTTTAATAAACTTGGAGGGGAAGAACTAGATTACTTGAAGCTATTTTCATCATCACTAGGACACTACTTCTCGGTAATATAATAAGAAAGGGTACCTAATTTTTTTTTGAAATTTGGTGGTATCCATTTTCGTTAGTCAAATAGTAAGATATAGAGTGGTATAATTCGCATTGGTACCCGCAGGGCAGTGCCGGGAAGGGTTATGATATTTTAAAAAGTATGAATTGTTTTATCACTTGTAAAAAAAATAGCATGAACCATATTCGGAAATAGGAGGGCTTTAGGGGATAACCCCCCCCCTCCAGCAACCAAACATTTCCTAAATTTTGTTTTAAAATTATTCAATATTATTAAAGTAGGGCATTAGCCCTCACCCCAAATCTCAAACGTTATTTTGCCTATGCCTACTGGCTACTACGCATATTTAAAAAACAACTCTGTACCTAAATCAGGCACGTACCCCAAAAAATTCAAATGGGGGTTCATAGTAGTCTTAATTTTGTAATTATCGATGATTGATATAAATAACTTACATAACTATTAATTTTCCGGGTGGGGGTGTATTGACCCCTCTCCCGCTGTATACGTGCCTGACCTAACTACAATATAGACAATTTAATTAATTTAATTCGACCTATGACGTGCACAGTCCAGAATTAATGACTAATGTGTATCGTGTATGACTGTGAGATGCTAAGATGATCTGCTAACTAAAAGCCTTAACACTTTCATAATATAAACAGTAACGGATAGTAACGGTGTGACTTGTGGTAGTATACCTATAACTAACTAAAGACTACCAAATTGACTTATTATAAAATTAAAACCTTTATTTTGGATCGTGTATTTATGTATATTTTAAATTCTCGAGTTAAAAATACATCTATATGTATAATACATCTATAGGATAATATAAGTTATAAATTATAACCCTCGCCCTAGATGTTCAATGACGTTTACTCCACATTGTTAGTTTCTGTAGGTACATTACCAGTATTATATACTATGTAGCTCGCGGGAGCGTTTCTCGCTCGATACTCGTAGATATTGATTTCGAGGGTACGATAGCAGAGTGGACTGTTTGTGGGGTTCGTGGGTCGTGGGGTTGAATAAGCTGTTTGCACAAGCGCAGTCTATCTGCCACCGTGTATCCGTGCGTACTATTCACTTTCAATGTAGGTAGGTATGTTGTTAGATTTGTTACACAGCTCTAGTTAAACCCGAGTATAATTTTATTACATTTTCACAATTTTGAAGTACCTAGTCAATTCTATTCGTTGCTCAACATTTAATAAACTAATTCAGTGATGGACAACAATAATGAAAAACAAATCACAGTAACAGAGCCAACAGTTACGCCGATCGATCCATCGATTACACCCCCTACTGCACCGACAATTACAGTGGCTGAGCCAGCAATAACACCAAATGTACAAAGTATTGTATCAGCCGAGCCATCAATTACACCGTCCTGCATTCCAACAATTACATCGACCAAGCCAGTGATTACACCGACTGAATCAATATCGGTCAAGCTAGCGGTTACACCAACCGAACCAACAATTACACCGATTGAGCCCAAAATTACAACTGCTAGACCAAGAAGTATTCCGGTCAAGTTAATAATTCCATCGCCTAGGCCAAGAATAACATTGACTGAGCCAATAAAAACACCGACCGAGGAGGCATTAGTCATAAAGGATCATATTATTCGGCCTAATCAACCACTGTTTTATGCGAAAAATCCCAAAGGGTGGTTTAATCAATTTGAATCAAAAATATTGGCTGCGGACTTGGTTGAAGACTTACCAGTGTATTATGATCTCTTAAAAGAATTAAACAATCATGACATTTTATGTTGTATTCTGGACGTATTTCAAAACATGAGTATGGTCAATAAATACATGTATTTTAGAAGCCATTTGCTCAAAAAAATATCTGAACAAGAAAGGCTTATAGAGCTCGTAAGCGATTTAAAATTGGAAGACAAATATCCGTCCGTTCTTTTAAATGAAATGAAACAATTAACGGATAACAAGTTATTAGAACAGAATTTACAAAGTTTGTGGTTACAAAAGTTACCACCTCAGGTACGAGATATACTATTATTATCTTCCGATTCTCTGAGTTCCAAATCATTGTTGGCGGACAACATTAAGGATCTACATTATTCTCCAGAAGTTCAATTATCAAAGGAAGCCGCTAACCAGTATGTAATTAACTTACTTTCAGGAAATATGCACTCAAAGATATTAACTAACATTGAGCTTATTGAATTTATTCAAAGATATGAACATGAACATGGATTGGCTAACTCAGCTGATGATCATCAAACAGAAAATACACAAGCTATCAATAACACAAATTCAATCCAAAAAGAGAAAAAAAAGTCTTGTTTAAATAGTTTTTGCAAATGCATCTAGATTAAGAGTTGTTTGGTATTGTTGCGGTCATTTTCCATACATGCGACTATTATAAGCAATCTATTATTTTTAATCACAAATATACTACATATATACATCTTCAGGTAAAGTACAAGATAATATACAAATAATATAAATCGTCTGAAAGCAATGTTGTTCAAACTATTTTTAATTAATAACTTCCTACTTTTAATTTTTTTTAAAACAAAATTAACATAGGTAATCACTAATCAATAATCAATGAATATTACAATATTTTCATTTATCGATCAAGCTACCGACGTTATGTTTAAAGTAAATGAATTCCTAAGTCTAATGTGCTATTCAAAATAAATTTTTGTATATACCTAACTAGATTATACAAAATCATTATTAACATTATTATCTCATTCAGCATATTTGCATAATATGCGGTTTAGAGAAAAATAATTTTTGTTATTAAATGTTGTAACACTATATAATGAAGTATTAAGTTTGTGTACTATGTTTGTAATTTTTAAGTTTTTTTAATTCAACATTTTTTTAAATTTAATATTCTAAAATCTGAAACAGAATATTTTTCTGAAATTTGGATGTATTTTATTGTATAATTAATGGTATTATTAAAGAGTATCCAACCATATAAATGTGAGTTAGAATAATTTAGTTGAGGAAACTGTTAAAAGATGTTTCGTGGCATAGTTTAATCCAACAGTGAGCATTTGCTTTACACAAATGTTGTGTTAAGCTATGTCCACACAAAGATAACAAAATAGTTTTTGATTAAAAAAAAAAAAATAGATATTCCAGTTTGTGATGGAAGTACTTTGTTTTCAATTTTGCTATGTATAAACCATATATTAACAATTTATACCAAAGTTCTTAAGATATCTAGATAAATGATAAATATATCAAAAATATAAACTTAAATGTTAAGTGTATTATGTATAATATTTTATTGTGCATTGTACCATCTGTTGTTTTAAAATATTGTTGGTTAATAAATGTTGATTAATGATGCTCTGTTGCACCTTCTTCAGAGATTAATTCAAATATTCAATAAATGTTTAATGTGGTGGCAGTACAATAAATTGAAGATAATTTTAAAAAAAATTAGAATTTTAGACTATATTTGTCTGATATTAATTCCAACACAAGTGATTCAGATTGATCTGGCTATGCAATAGCTATTTTATGTATAAATACATCTTTTTTTGTTTTCTGTAACTTTTTAAAATAACCTATCCATCTTCATTTAATTTAAAATATTATGATAATGGCTATGATTCTTTAAAAACAGATTGTTTGTAAATTAAATTCCCTTATATAGTTACTAAATTAGTTATATTAAATATTAATATGTTCTACACAAATAATATAATCTATATTTATTATATAGTTTAATCATAAAAAGTATAAGTTTAAGACATATAAGTCATGTAGATATATTTTGTTTTTTAATTGTTATAATTACACCATTATAGTATCCTCTTCAATATATTTTCATAATGTGAAAATGAATAATTTTTATTTATATATTAAGACAATTTATTATGCACCTATTTGTATTCATGGAAATAAATATTATTTGCTTTTAATTAATCAAACTATCAGATAGTAACAGTATTAATTTGGCTTCTATAGGTTAGATAAAAATGTTAAACCTATTATATATTATTTACACACTCAAGGTTAGTGTGAAAATGATTTTTATTTTAATACAGGATTTCTAGTTTAGTTATTTAATATTTACAATAATTTAAGTGTGAACTAATTGGAATGCTACAGAATCAGGGAAGAACAAGTTGTAGTAGTTTTTTATGCTTGAATGGTCTTGATCTGAGTGCATGCGCCTCTAATGGGATCACACTATGACTATAAGCTCAGTGGTATTTTGTTTTCTTCTACACCAAAAATCAGTGGTCAGTACTAAATTTGGTACCAGGCGAGTGGATGACAGTGTTTAATACCATTACCTTACTCTACTTTTCCTACCAAAAATTTGAAATAAATGAAACTTATTCATTTTTTATGTTGTAAAAAGTAGTATTGATCAATAGTCAATACAATCCAATATCGGAAATTTACAAAATCATTGTGTTACCAAATAACAATAAAAGAGTATAATATTATTATAGTAAATGATAATTACAATAGGTAAAACAATTGAATTGGATATTATAAAGATGGAATCATCTTAAAAAAATGTATGTAGATATTGCAGTTTAGTTTAATAGAATATGAAAGTTAAATTGTTTTTCCACTAGTCTAAAATGTATAAAAGTATTTTAACACGTTGACTGTATACTGACGCAAATTGGGTCACGAAAAATGAAGATCAATCAGCAATGTGTTTGACGCCATTATTTTGGCGTCCAATATATATTTAAAGTGAATGGTTTATTATTCTCTACTCGTGGCTGAATACTATTTTATTATTATTTAGTGTGGAATAAGCGGACGTTTTAAAATATTTATATATATGTCGTTTGAACGTATGACTGGAGCTGTTTTTTTATGTTAATTTTAGAGGACTGTTTTTTTTATACTTTTACTATACGTAAGGGTTAAAACTGTAAAAAGACATACACAATCAACGTGTAAATCGATTGAACATTTTTTAACTATTTTTTTAAAATACAAATAGCTAGAAATGTTTATTATAAGAATGACTAAATTTAACATAATTAATAACTTAAATGTAGTTAAAAAGGATACAAGAATTCATTAATAAGAGAATAAATTTAAGTAATTAAATAACTGATCAAGGTAATACATTTTTAAATAGAAACCACAAAACTTTTTTTTTTTAAATGCAATAGTATTTTTTTTTTTAATAATTTAATACCAATCAAATTAACATTAGTTTTCTATAAATTTTTTGAAAAAAGATTTAAAATTTACAATAATAATTATGTCTTTACTACTTAATTTGGATTTATACAATATTATTATGTATTATGTAAGAGCCTAGAAGTAATTATTTATTTTAAATAATATAAAGATAAATATTAGAAATACTCATATAGAATTAATTTTAAATGTATTATTAAAAAGATGAAACTAATTATAAATCAAAATAATGTTAAAAAAAAAGGTAGTATTTTGTTTGTGTACAGTTAAGTACACTACATTCGAGATACCGTGTTGATGCCCAGTAAATTTAATCCCGTATTCATGTACTCTGCTGTGACTTTACACAGCAATATTCTTCCAGTAAACACTTTAACGATTTCACCTGAAATAAATTGTGTTAATAATTTAGTTTTTATATACATTTTCCATATTTATATCATTAGAAACATAGGTGGCTAAAAAGTTTACCAACAATAATAGTTTACATGTACTTACAATAATTATTATTAGCGTTGTACAAATTTTTTGTTATAAAAATTCAAAGAAAAAATCTTTTAAAATTCAAAGACTGAGTAATACATTTTGGATTTAAATAATTTTACTGAAAACTAGGCATTAGCAACAATATTGGAAATACATAATTTGTATGCCTAAGGTAACATTATTATTTGGTGATGATATTTTAACAATTAAATTTATTTTCCAATGCTTAAATGTGGCACGAAACAAAATATGTATATCTAAATTAAACATTTTATGATTTAATTAAAAAAAAATCTCTATCATAATAAACGCCAGCATTTTTAGTTGAAACTGTTCTGTTAAAAATCAAGTATTAATTAATTCTTGAAATAACATGGTGATTTGATGTTTAATGTGTTTTTAAGATACTTGACATTTTTTAATGTTAAGAGGTAAATAATTTCTTACAGAATATCAACTTATTTACATAAAGTTGCAATAAATTAGAACGAGTTAAAAGGACAAGATATATTGAGTAATCTAATTAAATTATTTGAAACTGCAAGATTATTTATAAATATTAACAATAGTAATGTGTAGATGTGGCGCTAGGGTTATACTAGTTTTTGATTAAATTAGGTTAGGTATTAAATAACTTGATATACCTTGATAATACATTAGCTGTGTCTACATTATTAAAATATCTTCATTGTAAGTTGGTCATAGGAATTTATTGAAAGTTAGAAGATAAAAGAGTAGGATTTGAACCCACAAAATTTGCAACTTTTATCGAAATTAAATATGCTGTATTGAATTTAACCTAGTTCATCATTGACAAAATAAATTATTGTAAATATAGTAAAAATTAAAAATTACCAGTTTGAGGATTTTTTTCAATGCAATAACAATTGTCATAAAACTCGTTAAATGTTGTAGCCACATCATAAAGATATTCGCATAAATGATGGAGACAAAAATCTTCAGTTATTTTTGATAGTACTTCTGAGAACCGTAACAAAGTCTATAAGAACAAATTAACAATTATATAATATATAAGCCAGTAAAAAAAAAAAAATGTAAGAAAAACAATACCTTGGCTAGTTTCCATTCTTTATCATGGTCAAGTGAAATAGGCTCATTTAAGTCTTGAGTATGAGTGCCCAGATTATTAATAATGGACCTTATTCTTGTAAGTGCATACAACAAGTAAACCGCTGTATTTCCTTTGTCATCCAACATTTTATCGAAAGAAAATACATAATCATGACTTCTATTATGACATAAATCAGCATACTTAATGCAACCATAAGCCACTGCCGTTTCTGCTAATTTTAATTCTTCATCGGTCAATACTTTGTCTCGGCCTTTTTCCACTAGTTTATCTCTTGCTCTTTTTATACCTATTACAGCAAATTAGTTTTATCAAACGATTAAACGTAATAAATGAACTAGTTAATAAACATGTTACCTTCATCTAAAAGGCTAACTAGACGAACTGTATCACCAGAACGGGTTTTAAACTTTTTCTTATCTTCACCCAACACTACACCAAAACCAACAAAGTCCATGCGAACTTTAGATGGATCTAGAAGACCTGAGTGAATTGCACATTTTTTTAAAGTATCAAAATGAACACTCTAATAAAAACAAAAATCATTTGGTCATAAAAAAAATTACGTACTATGTTGAAATTGTTCATACCTGTCCAGCATCAACGACGTAAATAATCCGATCAGCCTTTTCTTCTTCAATTCTCTGTTTTAGTGTTGCAATATCTGATGTATCATACGTAAATCCACCATCAGATTTTACTATAGTTAATGGTATTGAGGACTCTGGACTCCACATAATTTTTCTACCATCGTCATTCTCCAAAAATCCTAATTATAATAAAAAAATCAAATCAAATATATTAATTTAGCGATTTAATTGAATTTTCTTTGTTGTTATAAAGAATTTAGACTACTAGCGAAACTTAGCTAAGGTTTATCAAATTAAGTTAAGAGGATGTCAGCGCTCTATTTGTTTTCTCTCTCAGGCCCACGCTCATAATAGACAAAACGCAGAATAATATTTTCTATATTCATAAGTAATCACCCATTACAGAAAAAGATAGATAATAATATTTTTGAGGGAATGTCATAACGATTTGTCTAAATATTGTCTCAAAACAATTTAAACATAATTTAAATGTACAACATTTTTTTGTTTATTTTAAAAGTAGAATACAAAGTCATATAACAATAAAATATAAAATCGATATTTCATTCCCTCAAAAACATTATTCTCTATTTTTTTTTGTAATTTACTTTAAGATTAATTAAAAACATAGAAAAAATTATTCTAAGTTAATGTGTTTTGTCTATTCTGGAACAGAGAGAGAAAACAAATAGAGTACTGACATCCTCTAAGTAAATAATATGTAGAGTAAAAAAGGTAAAGGTATTCATCTGGCGGTTGTCAGATGCTTCTCCCACCCAGTCAACCACTGGTTCGGCATTCGGAACGAAGCCACACCCACAAGCCCAATTCGGCTTCCCGGTACCTTTCTTATTATTAATAGAGTATAAATGTATACTTTAAAAAATACCTTTGTTTTCCAGATCTTTAACTACATTTTCCATACGGCCTTGGTAAAATGATTCTCCTCTTTCAATGATGCTGATATTTAATCTTTCATATATTTTTTGAAATTCTAAAAATAAGTTTGCAAGTTATATAATATTATACCTTTATTTTTTTAATTTTTGATTTAAATTAATATCATGAAGATTATTGGGCCACACTGAGAAAAACTCGTGTGGAGGCCCAGGGAAATACATATATACATATATATTGGTATTAGTGTTGTATGTGATCTACTGCTGGTAGATAGCAATTCAATGTCTAATATCTAATCGAGTGTAAATATTTTCAATGAATTCTTAAACAACATTTTTATAGGGCATTATTTTTTAATTTAAATATATATATATATATATATAAATTGATGTAATGTTACTTTTTTAAAAACAAGAAAAAATTATAAACGTAATAAGTTTTAAAATTGACAAGTTATGGTGTTTAAAACTTTAAATAAATATAACGAGTAAATATTAAATACTTAATTAATAAACTACAATTAAAAATATTATTTCTTATGTTTTGATTTGGGATAAAGATTGCTTAATAATGACAGATCGTATACAACACAAGAAGGTTTATGGTAGATCACATATAAGATTAGTACCTATATATCTACTCAGTTTGGAAAACAACCTATCTAACTCCACTGTAATATGCCATGCGGCGTTGTACAGTGATTATTAAGTAGACTTTTAAAATTCACTTATTTACAAGTTTTAACTTAAATATTGTAGATCTGATTAGTCAATTTAATTAACTATAATTGATATTATGATTTATAGATGAAAATTATAATCATGGAGAAGTGTTGTTTTGTCTATCGTTCCTCTGGATATAATAGCTTCAAAGAAAAGATTTAAAAACGTCTAGTAACAGGTTAAAGGAATTTCTGTTAGATACCCAAAGAATTGAATACTTATTTTACAACTATTGTTATATATTAATAAGCATTTAGCACAGAGGATATAACAGGAAAACCTGACAAATGAAATAACTTTTGTTCTACTCAATATTTTTGACTCTTGCGTTTACATATTATAATATAGTATAACATTTTTATTTTTATTTTTTAATACTGAAAATAAAACATTTTAAATTTGATGTATCCATCTCCTTAATTTTTTTAAGTTAAATTGATCCAATACTAAAAAAACATTAAGCTTATAAACTTTTTTCAAATATTTTATAAGAATTTTTTAGTAGTTTACTAGGTTAAAATCTAATTTATTTTTAAAATGTATTTACTTTTCAAATCAACGAGTTACTTCATAAAAATGAACCATTTGACTTAGAAAAATGTTTTTACAATCAAAAGTTTTCTTAAATCTAGAAATACAAATTGGATATTTTGAATTTTTCAAAATCAATTTTTTTTAGATTTTTATTTTCTGTATAAAAAAAAAAAATATTATACATGTAGCGCAAATATCAATAAATTGTATATATAAAAAACAATTTTAATTTATTTAATTTGTCAGGTCTTCCTGTTACACCATGTATAATATACAAAAAATTTATATTTTTTAAAATGGTTTTATTCATTTATTGTTCTAAACTAATTCTTTATAATTGATTCAAGTTTGATTTGATGTTGGGTTACAAAATATAGTTTACATTACACGTATATTATACTTGGAATAATTCTTTATTGACGTTCAGTGGACCAACTACTACTGGTGATTATAGTTCAGTAATCTACCGCTATATAAAATGTTATCATACCTCATTTCCCAACCTGAGTAGATAATCATGATCTATATAATATAATGTTTAAGTATAATAATATAAGCACTAAGTACCTTTTCTTGAAACATCACAAATCAATTTCCATGCTTGAACATGATCAGGTGACATACTTTGTAATTTAACAACACAGTCATAAGCCCGTTTTTTGAACTCTAAATCACTATCAAAAAGAACTTTGGATTGTTTATAAAATTGTTGCAAATCGTTTATAGGAGGAGACTCGGTCTTGTAATTAGGGAACTCGTCTTGAAGTAGAGCAATTAACATACCAAATTGTGTGCCCCAGTCACCAATATGATTTATTCTCAATACATCATGACCAATAAATTCAAATACACGGCAAAGACTGTCACCAATAATTGTTGACCTAAATTTACAAACAAAAGTGAATAATGTTAAAATATTTTAGTTGTTAATTCCACCAACCTTAAATGACCAACATGCATTTCTTTAGCAACATTGGGTGATGAAAAATCTATTACAATCTTCTGTGGATTAGTTAAAGGTTTTGGCTTCAATTTATTCTCCAGTACAAACTGTAAAATGTCTCTAAGCTTATTACGACTTAACCATACGTTGATAAATCCTTGTCCAGAAACATCTACTTTTTCAATAATATTACATTGTCCTAAACATTCCACTAGTTTCTTAGCAACTACATTAGGCGACACATTTTCACCTGAAATATATATTTAATTATATATACTTATTAATATTTATAATTTTTAATATAATATATAGGCGACAAATTTTCCCCAGAAATACGTATTTAATTATATATATATAAATATTATAATAATAATATAATACATGGTATTTCGGTAATTTAAGAGTATAAAATTTAGCCAGATAATATGTAAATTTAATTGTAATATGTAATTATGTAAATTGTATATATTAATGAAATATTTTATTGAACATTTTGAACCATTAACTTCTAAAATAAATAAATAAAAAAATTTATGTAATAGAGTAATTACATATTACTGAAACTAGTTACAATTTAAAATAGTGGTTTAAATGTTACCTTTTGCTTTCAAAAGTTTACATATTTGCATTGATGCGTTGCATTGATAATCAGCAAATTTACTACCAGCAGATACTGCAGGTTGGCCAATGTCTTCTAATGTCGGATATGCTGTTTTAATAGCGTTTGAAAACAAACTGATTAATATAGAATGTAAATTAATCAAAGCATGTTCTTCAATATTTATTGAGTCCATATTTGATTCCTCATTTGACTCTTTAACTGCAGCCTAAAAAAAAAAAAAGCTGGTTAGTGGATGTCACTCTGCTGTACAGTAGGTTACAAGTAGGTCATTGTTTAATGGATTGAACTTGAATTCAATGATATTCTATCATTGTATAAGAAAAACGATTCTGAGTGGAGACGGTTTGTCAGTATAGATATTTTATATTGTCATTAATTATTATATCATGTAAGTTGAATTAATATTATAATATCATAATTTTTTATTCGTTTCTATGGTAATTAACAGAGCGTTAGAAATTAAAATCCAATTTTTAGCGGTTTTTCGTAATTTTTTGGTGGTTTTTATAGTGGCATTAATTAACTATTGATAAAATCGAAAAATGACCTCTCTAAAATACCATCTTGATCCAATTTGCTAAAAGATAAGGTACTATATGTTGAAATCGAAGCACTCCTTCTGGTTGAAATTTTGTATATAGGATATAAAAAGAATACAAAAATAAAATAAAAATAAACACCATTGTAAAACCACTAGCTTCCTCGCTCCACTCAGAATCTAAAAACATTATGAGACATTATATTATTTAAGTTAACAAGCTTTAAAATATTGCCTAGTTTTTAAATATTAAGAGGATGTTAGCTAACTATTTGTTTTCTCTCTCTCTGACCCATACGCAACATACCAAATTTTAAGCTCACAATAATGATTATAATCATAATAATTTCTAAAATTAGAGTGAAATTACCTCTGATAAAATTTAAAGGTAAGATTAATAATAATTATTATTGTGAACATATAATTTGCTATGTTACACGTGGGTCAGAGAAAGAAAACAAATAGTGCCCTGACAATTTCTTAGTATTATGATATAAAAGTAAATAAGTACACTGTTTACATATTACCTATATAAAACTTGAAAATGTACTATTTAGTTTTTGGGTAATTAACTATTTACAAAAACATAAAAAATATACTTATACGATCATGATTTTAAAATCTTCTGTTAAAACTTAAAAATTTATATTGTCAGTTGATAAAAGCAATAAAAAATAAAAACATTTAAATTATTCTTTGGCTGATCTATATGAATTTAATTTGGTTTCATCGACACAATAGTACTTACACTCTTTTTTTTTGCATCCATACTAATTTAAATAAAAGTAAATTGTTAGAAATATGAAAATATTAATTATTTTATATTATTAAATATATTTGTTGGTTAGATGACGGTTTATGCGGCCTCCATTTTATAAATGTATAATATTATACTAATGTAAAAAGTTTGTGTAGTAAGTTTAAATATTAGAATAAATTGACCCTCATATTGACCCATTAGAAAACTTAGAGGTAAGAATATTATTTGTGATTTTTAACGGATTTTATACAATATTTATATTTTTAAGTAAGTTATGAAAATTTTTAAATTGTAATATTTTACATAGGTAAGTACTCAATACTTGGTTTAAAATTAAAATATCATAAAAAAACCATCAGTAATCACAGATAATGCTCTTTATTTTAAATTTGACAATAGGTAAATTCACTATAATATTAAAATTAGGTACTACACAAAATTGGAACTTCTGAAAACAATATTTTACTATGTTGTACATGTGTAAGAGACAACACATGCGGGTGACATTCTCTCAGTGATATAAATAATTTTAAATCAGTATGTTCAATGTAAATTATATAATATTTCAATTTATACAGTGTTGGGTAAGTAACTTTTAAAAGTAATTAAGTTACTTTACTCGTTACTAAGAGATAAATGTAATTAAGTTACTTTATTTGTTACTCAAATAAAATTGTAATGAAATTACTTTACTTTTCAAATAGAAAAGTAACTCATTACTTTCTCGTAACAAAAAAAAATTTTTTAATTTCTTGGCAATTATCCCCTGCAGGCAAATCGAACAAGCAAATTCTTTATAAAACCTGTATAGTTAATAGGATCGTATAAAACTTAGTCTTCCGCACAAGCTATTCATAGGAAACCAATTTAAAGGAATCAAATTAAATAATACATTTAATAAATTAACTTATATTATAATTTAATGTTAAAATCTCATTAATAAAAAAAAAAATTAAGTAACTGTTTTTGTAATTTTTAAGGTGTAATTAGACATTTCAAATGTCAAAACCATTGAAAACTGAATTGTAGAGAGTTAAAATTAAATATATATACATATTAGATTGGTAAACATAATAATACCCATATTATACATGTATTTTTTTCAATTTGTAATAGGTAGGTAGGTTAAGAGATACTTAATAATTCGATACTGTAATGCTTTATTCTATAGAAATTACTTTTCAAAAGTAATTTATATTACATTTTCGTTACTTGGAAATAATTCTAATGAAATTACGTAACGTGTTACAAGCAAAGTAACACCGTTACAGTAACGTGTTACTTTTGCTACGCAACACTGAATTTATATTATCATAGTAATCTATTGATGAAGAAATGACTACCTAATATATATATAAATTTATATGAAAGGTATTTTAGAATTATCATAACAATTCCCAGAAACTGAAACAAGGAAATTGGTCTAATTTAGTTAATTAATTACAGTAGGTAACGTTAATAGACTTTTTTCTAGGCTTGTTTTTTAGACTAGGTAAATTATTATAAATGATTAGACATAAAAACAGTTAATATTATGTCAAATTGTCTGTAGACTTATACACTGGCTGCCTGCTTCATTAAAATATTTAACCATTCTGAGATAGGTATTGTTATAAAATAAATTATATAATAAAATGCTTACTATTAGATATTAATGTATACACTTTAAAAATTGGTAAGAAGAGTATACATAATATGGTTTGAATTAGATAACAAAATATTTATTTTTGATTTAAGAAAATAACAGCAGTCAGCACTCAGCAACCACGTCTAAAAATGTCTGGGAATATTTAATTTCTTAACTAATGGTAGAGCAGACAAAATACAATAATATTAAAAAAGGATGTTAATGAGTACTAATATTATCAAGGTAATAGAATAAATCTTCAAGGCTCTAAGAATATTGTGTTATCAACTGACATAAGAAACAATATCCCTACAAGTATTATTAAAACGTATATGATATATTTGATCTTTAGTCAAAATGTAATGTGAATATGAAGAGCTTTTTGATTAATTAATACAACAATTGCAAATTATTATATTATATATTTTATAACAGACCTGTCTCAAACAGTGATCGATAGCCATCAGAAATGGATGGAATAGTAGAGAACTTGGTACTGTGTAGCTCTAAAACATTTTTTTACTCTAATAAAGTTATATCTACAATAATACTAACCTCTTTTAACAACTTCAACCTGTATCTGAGTTTTTGGTTTTGAGATTCCAACAATTGTCGTTCATTTTCCTTCTCCGCTTTGAAGTCCTCCAGTTGTTCAATATCCTTGATTAACTGAGGAATCGAGTCAAGTATAGCATCCATAATTAATATTTTATTAATGATGAATTCCGTTGCAAACAATAAAATAAATAAATGTAAAATCACGTGCCAATGCCAAATTGACAAAGTAAATAATAACGCGAACGCTGACGATATTTGATAATGAACTACGAAGAGATGATAACGAATGGTGACACAAACAATCATCAATTTCTCATTATCAGTGTTATCTATATTATTTGTGATAGTGGCCTCACTACATTTTATTAAACAATTTATTGTCGATATTTAAAATTAAACGAATTATAACGTTTTTCATGACTACTTTGTCATGGCATTTTTCACCCATTGAACTATAATATTAAAGTTCAATGTTTTCACCATACCCATAGATAATATTATAATCTAGATCTATATTGAATATATGGATATAATATCTAGATATAATCTATACTCTATAGATCATAATATTATCTATGACCATACCACGGTTTTAGATAGCGCTCTATGATATTTTTGGTATTTGGTGGAGAACATTCATTACCATAAGATTATAAGAGTAATATAGACACTAATTGGCCATCTACACTCTATCTACACTGTGCATTGTGTATAGGACTATTACCCAGTAAACACAGCCCGTATAATATACGTGTATACTAAGGATAATGTTGGTGTATATATATATATACGTAGGTAATTAATATTCGTATAATATACTTTAATACAGCTAATTATATATTATTTTATATTTTTCACAAACTTCAGTTCATGTTTCCTGAAGAATCACTGAAACTGATAAAAATGCATATGAGTGACTGGCTAAAGCAGGCTCCTATAAGATGAAATCCTAATAATATGATTATTGATTTATATTTATATTAAAACATGATTTTTGTGATTATATAAATACTAATATATTATATTTAACTAAAATTAATAAACTACTATAGTACTCTTATATAAATAAAAAGTGCATATTCTACATTTTCTACTGACACCTTTCTGGATCCATATAAACGTTACTTAAATTTTGAATTTTAATCCATGTAAATTGTAAGATTAAAAATGTATACAATATAAAGGTATTACCTACACCAAATATATACTACCTAAATATAAAAATTATTTTTACATGTTTATCCACGAAGTTTATACTAAAATACACGTATATGATATACGAATCATACCTATCCCAAATTTATACTAGGTACTAGTATATACGAATCATATCTCAAATTTATACTACTAGTATATACCTACGTATTTTAAAAGTAATTTATACGTTGTTAACTACATAAATATACTCGTATATACACTAATTATTATAAACGTAATTTTTGCCACTAATACCTATATTCGTATTTAAGACATTATATTTATATTCATACGTTAGAATTTACGTTTATTACACACATAATATACGTTGAATATCTATCTTTTGACCCAAAAATATCCATAATTTCTACTTATCATCAACTGAATATATTCGTTTATTATACGTAACTTAGATTATGTGTATCCGTATAAATTATAAGTTTAATATATGTATATTTGTTTACTGGGTAGGACTTAAAGCCAACATAACGGAGAGAGAAACAACGTTTCCGTGTTAAACAATGTTTCTCGCTGAGAGTGGGTACCGATGGACTACAAAAGATACATAAAATTCATTGAAATTATAAAAGTCGCGATGTTAAATCGGACTATGAATGTTGGTTAAAACTCAACATTTTTAGGAGGCGATACGATTGATGTCATGGTATGAATTATTGATGATTAAAAAATTGTAATAAGAGTTTTTTATGTTATTTATCAATAAATTATATTATATCATTTTTTTTGATTCTGAGTGGAACGATGAATGTATTGATTTTACAATGATATGTGTTTTTTTTTTTTTTTGTGTCTGTGTACACGATAAGTAGTCGAAATAATACTTCGATTTTCAACTTCAGTAGTTCATGTATCTTGTTCGATGGGAAAGTGAATATTGTCGGTGCATTGGGGAGGTAGAAATTTAAAATTCCCAATAGTTTTCACAAACCCCGGGAAAAACAACATAAAAATTATAAAAAAAAACGGGAATTTTTACGCAAAATCGGTTTTTGACAAAATCGATTTTGGCTTTTGGTGTAACTGTAAAACAATTGATCGTAAATACATGAAATTTTCACTTGTTGTTTATATTTATATTTTCTATGCACGATAAAATTTTCAAAATATTATGATTTGTTTTGAACTGTTTAGGAACATTTTTATTTTTCATTTTTTTTTTAGTTTTTTTTTTCAGTGAAAACAAGTGAAAACATTTAATACAAGGCTCCTGATATATTGTTACAATATCAGTTGAAAAATATTTAAAATACATATGCATACATTTTTTTTATGAGCATTATAGGTAAATCGAATTTGACAAAATTTATCAAATTTAAAATTGAACAATTATTTTTGTTGAAGTACACAGATATACAGAAGCTAAAGGTAAATAAATGTAAGATCGGATATATGTAATAATATAATAATATGTATAATTGATATGAATAACTATAGTGCTCCAGTGCGTAATATAAAACAACGACTAATCGTCCTACAGGCTAGTACATATAACGAATATGCTATA
>WHPZ01566767.1:0-16479 GCA_016617965.1 Macrosiphum rosae
CGTGACCTATGAGCCGCACCGCGTGATGACCCGAGGGCCAAGTCGGTGGAGCTCATAGGCTTTGTTACACGCAACGGCAAGCTGAATGCCGAGGATTTATTTAGGGAAAAGATATAATATTAAGAGTAGTAATTTTGCTATCAAGATATATATAATAGTTAGTTGGCATTAAAATACAATCATAGTCCTGGCACATGGCAATTATACTCATTACAATAATTTGTCAGTGCATTTTTCTCGGCCCACGGGAGGCGGCACACCATATTACTCATGGTGTGTCCTCACAGGGTTACCGGGAAAAATACACGTGGCTCGGACAAGTCGGAAAATTACAAAGTAAAGGGGGAACAGGGGAGAAACATTTTTTACGACTGATGACATTGACGTTGTGGTAGTTCAGTGGACTGGAATACTCTTCGCCCGCCACTCGGGCCCTCGTGGATGCATTTAACCCATCATGGTGGGATGTCCTCGGCTGTTAAGATGACGAAGTCTAGGGAACATACAGCGGTTGATTGACGGCGGCAAACGGTAAAAATGATTGTTGTCAATTACAGGGGGAGACGTATTGGAGTTTCACGTGTTGACGAGGTCGCGTGGTTCGGTGTAGGTAGGTGTTTTCCGGTGGTCAAAGAGCCAAAAAGTCGACCAGGCAGGTGGACGTCCGTTAGAAAAGTAATTCCGCTGTAGAGACCCGACGACGGCGATGGTGCCGAGCCGGCGACGGAGCTTTTTGTTGAAGTGGGGCAGGTCAGTGTCGTATCGTAACGGGAATTTGTACAATAATCGGAGATGTCACAGTTTTTGCTATGCCGGTGCGGTACCGCCGGACCCAACGGAGGCGCTGACAGTATCGGCGGCCGTGAGCTGCGACGTGCAGACACTGATCACTGCGGGTTGAGGGGGCCGGGGGACGATTGTTACATAATACTGCGGTCATTTCTGCATTAGCGTGCGATAACCATAACGATAGAACAGTAAGGTATGTTCATTATATTTATAATTATAAGGCGAAAAATGCTGTGATGTTACAATCTGAATACCTTTTTTTTTTTTTTGGCAGCGAGGACCAGGAGGGAACTACGTTAGTAATACTTCCTCCAGGCCCCCATTGTTTATTAATAAACCATACATAAATAAATAATGACATCGCTTGCAGGGACAATCCCCCTGCTTACGATGTCTACAAAATATCATACAACAGAATGACAGAATGGAGGGCTCTACCCCTCCTGTTTTGGCCGGTTGGCCTACAATACGTTAATCTTAAGCTACGTCGATTGTTGGATCATAATCCGCCTCGCTGCACCCTGCGTTCCTCTCATGATTCTCGTGAAGAGGGAGTTGACTCTCTCCCACGAGTTTGTCGAGCTCAGCATGATGGCTGTTGTATTCTCCGGCGTTATGTTGTCCACTTCCAGGTAGACGCAGGCTTCCGTTCGCCATTTGTGCCAGGCGTCGCACTGGAACATGGCATGTTCTGGAGTGTCTGGCGTTGTTCCACATTGCGCACACGCGTCTGTCGCCTGGTTACAATATTTGTGTAGATACGTACCGAAACACCCGTGGCCCGTCAGTGAAATATTGTCTATTATGAAACATCTATATTTGTGACATATTCACAGTCAGCATTGACATGTGGTAAACTTAAAACCGAAAGTGCAAAATCAGCTAACTCGTCATAGTCACCAAGATGTTTGACTGATGACCTAAAAATTCAGTTATTTGATTAGTATACTTCAATACTTCAATACTTAAGTCACTGTTTATTTATACTAACTTATTGAACATCGGAAGAATCCAATCAAGGAAATAATAGAAAAGTTTCATAAACGGATCGTTAAGATTGTGGTAAATTTGCTCCGTTGCTATTAACCGTTGTGCCAAATATGCATCAGCAAAATATAACTTTAGTGCTTCCCACTGCTCCAATAGTCTTGACACTACAGCGCCAAGCGATAACCATCTAGTTTGAGATGGGTGAAGGATTTTGTGGGGTTCAATGTCCATGAATCTTTGAAATTGAACAAGTTCACTTTGACGCTTGGAACTACTTTTAAGGAAATTGTGAATGTTTCTTGCCAAGTCTTCGCACGACCTTGGCAAATATTTGCAGGCTTCACTCACACAGAGGTGTGCAGAGTGACATACACACTTCATTATAAATATGCCTGGGCAAGAGTCTCGTAGTCTAGAAGCAACTGAGTTATGCTCCCCCATCAGCACCAAAACCAATTATATTTTTCAATGGTATATTAAAATCATGCAAAGTTTTTAATAACCCATCATATAATTGCTCAGCGTTTGCCGAAGATGGGTTATTTGAATTAAGGACATTATGTAGTTCCCAAAACGTACTTTCAATACGCTTTGAATTTTTATCATAATACCTAAAAACAATAGAATACTCAATTAAGTACACACAGATATTATTATATTATAATCAATAAGTTACACATACCGCACAACTACGCACGATGTTTTGACTGTTGCGATGTCTGTTGATTCGTCAGTCAACAAACTGAAATGAACACCTTTTAGTATACTAGCAAGTTCATTCTTCTGTGTGGCGCCTATTACATTTTTTATGATTGCTGTAGTCTTTGTTCGCTTCATCGACATTGATTTAGCAATATCTGTTATACATAATAGAATATTAATACCTAATTTACAAAATGTCACTGCTGGGTGCTGACTGCTAGGTAACATTTTTTTTTATACATAACATCATGTCTTATACATATAATGTTAGCAAATCCAATTATTAGAAAAATATGTATATGCTTTTAAAATATCATGACATTTATTTTCTTGAAATATTAATTTCTATATTATATCTAAAAGTTTATATTATATGTATAAGTTCAATTTCAAATATTTCAAATTCAAAACCTTAGGTAAGTTTAATGAAACAAATGCTTAAAAATATAATACCTGATTCGGGGAATATGTCTTTCAACAAATCCGTTAAATGATCCGAAGCTAGGAATCAAATATTATGTTCTGCAATGTAACCAGCCAATTTAACTTCCGCTTGTTGCACAGACTTATTGATTTTCTTTTCAACTGACGGGGTTTTCGATGTAAAACACATCATCGATTTTTGTTTTGACCTGTTACTTAAAATGCTCGTGTGTTTTTTTCCTTTCCCATGGTTTTTTATGACAGTTAATTCGGCAACCATAGAGACGTTGCAAAATTTACACCTTGCTTTAAGCTCATCGGCATCTTGTTCAATCCAAGCACAATCAGTTAACCATTCCGAACGGAATTTTTGAGTTCGATGTTTGGGTTTTTCTTCTGGGGCCAAATCTCCACCTCTCATCATCCTTTTTTTTTTTTGGCGTACTACACCCTGGTGTGTTATCTTTATCACTCATTTTTTGCTTTAAATGTTGAAGACTTGTGAAGACGTGGAGTGCAAATGTGCTAATGTTAAATGTGCATTGTGCAATCACAATAATCACATATTCACATAGTGATAGTATATTCTTATCTATGTGCGCAATGTTCAAATTTTATTTATTGCTATGACGGTGTTACCCTCTCTATAACATTTCGAGCGTAGTGAATTTTTTATAAGATAATTTTTACGCTGGATACGATAATTTTATAGATATTGTACGATATATTTATAAAATAGGATGGCAACACTGCAGTCTCCTCAAGTATGCAGGGCACCTGTGCCGTACATACGATGGCCACGTCGTCCGCGAATGCAATCAACTCCGTGTCGACGGGTAGTTCGATGCTCAGCAGTCCGTCATACATTAGATTCCACAGGTCTGGTCCCAGCACCGAGTCCTGTGGAACTCCGCAGCTCATCTCAATGACGCTTGGCGCGCCGTCCGACCTTTCTACTATTATGCGCCTGTCCGATAGGTACTGACCGAGAACGTTCTGCAGGTACTTCGGGGTGTCAGTTCTTTCCAAAGCCTTGATGATGGCAGTCCAGGAAGCGCTATTGAACGCATTTTGGATGTCCAATGTCAGCATGCCGACGTATCGATTGTACGCACTGGTACGACCGTTTGCGTTCCGTATTGCGGTTTGTAGCTTCGCCATAGCATCCAGTGTCGATTTGCCTTCCTTGAAACCGTACTGGTTTTCTGGTTGGTTCCCCGTTCTCCGTAGATGGTCGCGAAGTCGCTGCGTTAACAGCTTCTCGAATAACTTGCCCATCGTATCCAGCATGCATAGGGGTCTGTATGTAGACGGGTTGTCGAGTGATCTACCTGGCTTGTGTAGCAGCACAAGTCTTGCCATTTTCCACTCCGGCGGGAAGCAGGCACTTCTTAGGCATCCGTTGAAGACCTCCTTGAAGTACCACGGATGCGCTCCCACTGCCGTCTTGAGTACTTCGTTAGGTACGCCGTTCGGTCCGGGTGCCTTCCCATTCGGTAGGTCCCGTGCTGCTGTTTTTACTTCGGTCTCTGTGAACAGTGCGCGTTGGCGCTCCTCTTCGCTGACCGTCGCAATCGTTCTCCCGGTTGCGGGCCTTCGCGGGAAGAGCGTGTCGACTATCGAGTCGAGGAGGACCGGGATTTCGAGTCCTGGTATTGGCTTTCTACGAGCCAGTCTCTTCATAACTATTCTATACGGGGTGCCCCATGGGTCACCATCCACCTGACCGCATAGTTCGCTCCAGTTCTTATCGTTGGCAGCTGTTATTTTCACCGACAGTGCTTTCCTTTGCTGCTTGTAGGTTTCCTTTTCCCCTGCACTTCCGGCCTCGCCTGCCTTCTTGCGCTTGCGGGTGTACGACCTTCTTGCCTTGACACAAGCCTTGCGCTGTTCCGCAATATCGTCGTTCCACCAGAACGCTGGGCGTCTCTTGGATTTCCCGGATACGCGGGGCATGCATGCATTGCATGCTTCAGTTAACCATTTGACGGCTTGTTTACACATGGTGGGAGCGTCGATGGGAGGGCTTGGTGTCCCGCTGTGCATTTTGTCTTTCAGCTTCTGGTGGTCAAACTTGCTGTACGCCCAGCCCTTCTTTGCCTGCTCTCGCTGTTGACCGCGAGTGGTGGTTATGTTAAACCATATGTACCTGTGTAGGCTCAGTGTTTCTTCCTCCTTCACAGCCCAATCCGTTATGTTTTCTATTGCCGCTTGCGTTGCCAGTGTCAGGTCGAGGTGCGACTCCGACGCACCCCTAACAAATGTGGGCTGACCATCCTCGTTCCGGACGGCGAGACCTAGAGCTGCGATTAGGTCCGCCAAGGCTCGTCCTCTACGGTCCTCCCTGGGGCTGCCCCACTCCGGGGACTTGGAGTTTAAGTCACCGGACACCACCACAGGTCCGGTGGCTGTCCTCACGCTGGCTTCGAGCCCTACCAGGAAGGCCTCGAACTCCAAAAATGTTACATTTGGTGAAATATAACAGCTGTAGAGCCTATAGCCTTTTATCTCCAGCCATCTGAAGCCAGGCGATGGGTGGCCGATTGCATCGACCGAGATGCTGCTCA
Source organism: Macrosiphum rosae (assembly GCA_016617965.1). Taxonomy (NCBI): domain Eukaryota; kingdom Metazoa; phylum Arthropoda; class Insecta; order Hemiptera; family Aphididae; genus Macrosiphum; species Macrosiphum rosae. The sequence goes on from WHPZ01566767.1 coordinate 5,472, forward strand.
GAACGGCGATGGCTGCTCTGCCGTTCGCGTCGGGGAACCATCCATTGTCCTCCCCGCGGTCGCGGTGTTGCTCGCAGATTATTAGCACACCTGCTTCTTTTGCGTTGGCGGTCGCAAGCGCGAGTTCTTGCGACGCCCTGCATAGTGCATACACCGACGTTTATTTGCAAAACACAAATCATTTGGGTGTATATTGGTCCTCTGTCGCTCCAACCGAGCGATATGATCCCGCACTAGGCGTGGATTTGGACGCTTGCACCACCCTGGCAAAGGCGCTTACCATGGGGTCAGTGGCACTGCAACTGGCCGCCTTGTGGCCGGTCTCTCCACAGCGCCGGCAGCACTCCGTTCTGTCCGGGCCTTCGCATGCCTTCGACGTATGCCCGTAAACGAGGCAGTGGAAACTCCTGACTTTTGGTTCAGCCATTCTAACTCTGCAGCTGACCATGCCAACCAGCAGTCGGCCGGAGCTGACCAATCCACGCGAGTCACTTAACGGGAGGGATACCAGCGCCATCTGGGAGTCGCTGAATCTCTTTCTTAGGCTTATCACTTTTACAGCCTCCTGGCCAACACCGATGGATCTGCACACCTCGTCAAGAACCTCTTTGGAGCTGGTCCACTGGTCGAGGTCGCGAACTTCAATCAGAACCCTTTGTTGGAGGGTGCGCACCTCGGTCTCGGGACCCGCAGACTTCGCCACTTCGGCGCGGACAGCTTCGATCTGGGTCTGGTCACCGCGGACTTCAATTAGCAGGCCGCCAGACTTCGCCTGACGCATGCCTACCACACTATTTCCAATGACATCGTAGTTCACCCCGCCGCGAATTTTCTTGGACAGCTCCGGGAACTCATCAGCCCCGACGGTTACGAGGATCGCTGACTGGCGCGTTCTCACCCGAGGCCGGGCGGTTGCGCTCTTGGTTGCGGGTGCGCGATCATGGGCACGGGTTTCGCCTTTTTGCTTCGCTTGACTACTTCTGTCCATGCTCCGAGCTGGCGGTCCTGGATGGCAGGTTCTTTGCTAGTCCCCCGGTCGGAGGGCTTTTTGTCAACTAGTTCTCTCACCACCTTGCTGAGTTCGCCGACTTCATCCCTCAGCGAGCTGAATTCTTTTGCCAAGTTTATGCTGCCGTCTTCGGCCTGTGCAGCACCCGTGGTTGACGCGTGGGGCCCCGCGTTACTCGCTGCGTCCCTTAGCTTCTCCGCCACGTTCTGGCGCTGTTTTCGTGCACTTCTCGCTTGGTTGAAAGCGATCATGGCTTCAGCGAGTGCCGTTTGAACAGGTTTCGCCACATTCTTAGCATCCCTCACGGTTTCGAGTGCGGTGTTCAGCCTTCTGCCCACTCTGTCAAACCACTCCTTTTCCATGCTTTCCGCCACGTCGACCATTTCGCGTAGACGCTCCTCCGACGTTTCAGTTAGCAGCCTGGCTGAGCCATCTGGGCCTTGTTGCTGCTGGCGATAAGTTTGTTCGCAAGCGAGGATTTGACAGGGTCCATACTAGCACCCGACATAGGTTGTAAGGTGAGGGGGGGTCAGGTTCCCCCTTTGTTGATGTCGCGGCCCCGCCTTGGCTCGGGTGCGCGTAACAGTAGAATGAATCCGGAGGTATCAGTCGCTGTTACGCTGTCCCCTATCCTAGCTCGGCCCCTGGGGGGGCTAGGGGGGTCGGGTCTTCGGGGTCGTATCCGCAGCCGGCCTACTTCTCCACTCAGCAGTAAGCAGTGAAGCAGTGCAGGGACCAAATCCGGGAGGGGGTATCAGTGCCCTGCACTAGCTTCGGGGGTGACTGACTGGTCACTCGACTCAATGTCCCTATCCCAACTCCGCCCCTAGGGGGGTTTGGGGGGTCTAACCTACGGGATCTTGTCGGGGATCGTCCAAGTAGACGCACTTTTTAACGAAAAAAACGACACCTGCGTAACACGGTAGCGCAATACGCGTGTATGTCACTCGAATTGAGTTTTCTCGGCGATTACTCAACCGATCTTCGCGCGGTTTGCACCGAACGCTTTAGAAATGAATCCTGCGTCGATTGGTACCTAGCTCTCAAAACAGACTCTTAACAGACCACTATTTCCTCGGAAATGCGCGAGTTTCGCAGGAGCGACACAAAAACACGTCCGCACGCCACGACAGCCACCGCTGAACTCACAATCTGAATACCTATAACGAAAAGGAATCAGTAATAGATTCTGAATGCTATTTTTATCTGGTCAACACATAAATTCTTTAAAATATCCACTGATTAATTTAATAGTTTTATTAAAAATTCTACAACAAAAACTTTCAGACACACCAAAAAAAATCACTTAATCTAGAAAATGAATCATTTAAACGAATTTTCATTAGTGTTAATAATATATCTCTCTCTGAAACTTAACTCTTTATACTTAACAATTCTATAAATCCTTGATTATAAAAATCAGGATTTAAACCTATATAAGCTTTGGGCTTATTTTTTATATAGAAACAAGTCATTTCATAGCTCATATCTTTGAATTTTTTTTGTTCGTTATTTGTATGTGAAATACTAGAAAAATAATTCATAGAAATATCCATAGAAGTATCTAGCTCACTCTCAGAATTTGAACTACTAGTTTAACCATACATTGAGATACAATCATGTGCTTTACTATTAGATTTATTTACATTTAAAGGCAACTTATCAATTATAGTATTTTCAGTTTGAAACTCCACACTGATATCACACTGTGTTCCCTTGCTTCTAGTTGATTTAGGAACTGGTTTACTGTTTAAATTTACTTGTACACCAATTCCTTTTGTTTGTTTATCAGTCTGTTGGAAATCTTCAATTATTATTTCAGCATCAGGTATAACTGTATCAATATGTTCTAAACATTTTAATTATGTATCATTAAAAATAAAAAAATACATAACATATTATTAATATGTAATACGGTATCAATGATATTTTTTCGGTTTCTTTTACTATGCAATGGTCGAGGGTTTGATGTTGATGCTTGTTGCTTACGATCAACCTGACAATCAAAAATATGTGGTACAATATTTTTCTTCAGTTTAAGTATTGATGCTCCCATAAGCTTAAATTGAATATAATTATCTAAATCATCTTCTAACTGAAAAAAAAAATTATTCTATTTAAGATTCTGGTTTAAAAACACAAATATTTTAATTCTAATTAGTTCTCTCTATAAAAATTACTTACAACAAAATGATCTTCACAACAACCATGATGTGTTTTAGATTTTGCGGTATCATTACGTCTTGCTGCTTTTAACCACAATAATCTCCGCTTAGCATCATAAGGATCGCTCAAAAATCGTTTATTAGGGCATTTTGTCGAAGTGTTTGTACACTTCGGTACAAAACAATATTTGTATTTTGAGTCCCTTGGCATATTTATTAATTAAAATGTGCGTAATAATATGTTGATCAAAGATATGAAGTTCAAATAATGAAAACTTAAAAAAAAAAGTGATAATTCGATAATATTGTATTATTATTATTATTGCTAATACTAATAAATTTGTACCTAATAATATTATAAACATTTATACTACTCGTGTATTAATACCCATGTAGTAATACAAATTATAATATTAATAAATTATAATGTCGTACATACGCATGTAACATAGCGAGGTAACTAAGTAAGAAATGGCGATAACGCTATAAAAATAATAATATTTTAGTATGCCGACACGTGACGGCCAGTGCCTACGGGAGTACGGCATTATGACGTCATGCTTAAAGCACGGGAAAATATGAATATTTGAAAATCTAAACCACGCCCACTTACAAAGTACTTAAAAACTCGTGTTGTGTTAGAGAAAAAAAATTTTTTTTTCATTTACATTAATAGTATACTATAGTAACCACAGTGTATACATTTTTATCCAATATTTTCATATTGGTTCAGGTCCTAATTTGGTGACTGTAATATTCGTAATTTATGTCAACAATTTCAAATTGATGAAAAGAGCACTATTCAAAGTTTTAGAATTTATAAAATGGACTTGGGCAAAAAGGAAATTCCAGAAGATTTAAAACCCCTTTATAAATCAATTGCAACGATTTCAGTATAGACTAGCGAATATGAACGAAATTTTAGTTTTATGAACGAAATCATGCCACCACTAAGAACTTCATTAAATATAAAAACTGTTGCTGCTCTTTTATTTATTAATTGTGTTGGACCAACTCTAACGAAATTCGAACCAGAAAAATACGTTCGATCTTGGTTATTGAATGGTCGACATTCAGCTGATGATACCGCAAGTCGTAAAAGAAACCAAAAGTGTGATAAGACTTATGAATCACTGTGGAAGTTATTATAAAAAAAAATGTATTGACGATTTACTTTTTGAGTTATAAACATAGAATTTAAATAAATATAAGTTTATAAGTAGTTCTTTAAACATTATATATATATATATATATATATATATAAACCCTCAATTCTATGGTATGTACTCAAAAAAAAAATTTCTCCTTACTCAGATTTTAGCTATCATCAACAAATAATAGTTGGACAAAGTTAATCCGACCTCGAAAATGTAAGTTTACAGCCACATATTGGTTTTTTTTTCAAATTTCTTAATAAATACTTTACAACAGTACTATAATTGTGAAAATGTATCAGGATTGCCGAGTCCAGCTACAATTTTTTCTCATAGCACCAGAAAAGAGTTATAGAGCGTGTTTTTCAGCGTCGGCAAAACGTTATGACAAACATAATTTTTTTTTATTACAAGGCAAGTGATAACTGCAAAAACTGTTATCATATTCGGTTACCAGTGTTGTCAACTATCGAAAACCATCACAACATTTTAATAATAGTCACATGTCTTGTCACAGCAAACAGACAGAAGTATGTGAAATTTCAACGGTTAGCCAAAGTTACCATCCGAGGCCCAAGTTTCCCCGGTTTACGGTACTTGATTTAGACGCGTACTACGCTCTAACAACTCATATTTTGTAAATGTATTATAATCAGGAAAAATGTTTTATTTTTAAAATTATGTTGAAATCTATTCATCGGATTAATTTTTAATTTTACTCTTCTTAACTATACACGAGTCAAGCTTATTTTCTTAGAGCCCTTTATTTCCTTAAATAATTTATTTTAATTGGTTAGTAGCTAGGTAATAGGTACCATAATTTTTATTTAACATACTCTAAAATTGAAAAAAAAGTATTTTTATTATTACTTATTATAGGCCAGGCAATAGAGACAAAATTTTTGAAAATGGCGGAAAAAAATCCCAACCAAGATTTTTTTTTTTAAAGTTTTAATAAAATATGCCCTACAACATACTAAAAGTCCCCATTGATCGGACTGGAGCTTTTTTTTTATAAGCTCATGAAAGTTTAAAAATATGAGCTTTTTTGAATATCTCAAAAAATATTACAAGTATCAAAAATAGTTACAAATAAAAGTTATTTATTAGACAATTTACAAAAAAAAAGTTTTCTTATTTTTTTTCATTTAAACAAATATTTGGCAAAGAAAGATTTATATAAAAATTGACAGTCAAAAAATTATTAATAAATTTCTATATATTAAATATATTTATGTGTTCTACAAACTAAAGGTGAACGATTCAATTATAATAACATAACAAAACATACCACAAATAAAAATAGTAAATAAGCTAGAGAATAGGTAATTGGTCGCGAATTCGCGATCTACATACTTTTATCTGAAATTCTGTACGGCTCGTCAATGTCAATTTTCGATTGAAAATGATATATTGTATTGTATTGATGATGAATATGTGCCCGATTTCAAAACTATTCAAGAGAAATTGCTCGAAAAATATGGTTAAAATATCGTCATAAGTTCTGCCAAAAAAAACCACAACTGTATGTTTTAGAGCAGTGTTTCTTACCCTTTTTAATATCAAGGAGCACCAAACAAATATATTGTTTTTATGCGGAACCCCTAAAAAAATATGTAGTGTAATCGATGATTTCAAAGGACCATTCGATAGATGATAATTATTATTCGATTAAAAACCCATTAAAAATAAATAATCTGTAATTGACTGTTATGTAATATTTTATATTATATGTGCCGAACGAATTTTTCCACCTTAGATTAGCCACCTCTGAACTTTAGTTATTTTTAAATATTTTGATAAAGTGCTTACGCGGAACACAGGTTAAGAAACACTGTTTTAGAGGCACAAGTCAAAATATTTTGACTAAACACTGGTATGAAAATCGAAAAGTAAACAAAGAGGAAGAGAGACAAAGAATCGTTGAGGCAGCAGTATTAATTATTTGTGAAGACATTCGCTCGCAGATAAATGATACAAGTTCTTACCCAGAACGCAATGACTTTTTAACAAATGTAGCTAGTGTCATTCCTAAAACATTGAGTTTATTTTTAAATAGCGTAATATTAAGTAATAAGAAAGGTGATAAAAAAAATGTACTTCTATTGCTCGTGCTATTATGTCAGCGACAAGACCTCGTTCATTTCGGTCTACAATACAAATGAGTGTTGGTATATACTTACAAAGAAAATTTGAATCAAGATATTTAATAAATATTTTATCAAGTCTTGGTCTTTGCTCGACATACCATGATATAATTAAATTTGAAAAATCTTCTTTCATTTACCCACAAACTCGAATTTTAGAAAATTCTTTTAGCCAATTTGCATTTGACAATGCTGATTTTAACTAGTGCACTATCGATAGTTTAAATACTACACATATAATGGGCGGTATATGCTGTGCTACACCAGCTACATCAGTTATTCCAGACGAGCTTTTACTTATTGTAAAAATACTTACATCGGCTAAAGATATTAGCAAGTATGGTCAAGTGCCCATCTACTATTATGAAAAGGGTATCGAAAGTGGGTTAATGAATATTGAAATTCGAGATCTTAACCAGTTCACTACATTTCAAAGAACAACGCAACACCTCCAACCTATTGACGTTCTATGGGCCTGTGGAAAATATTTGAAAATAAACAATTTAAGTGGTTGGAATGGATACATGGAAAATATATGTCAGCTTTCCCCAATAGACTATTCACTTTCGCAAATAATATTTTTACCTTTTGTAGATTTACCCGCTTATAGTTATGATGCAATTTTAACAGTACTTCATTTTGCAGTAACAAAATCAAACGAAATTAATCAGAAGACTACGTTTGTTACTTTCGATTTGTCATTGCACATGGAAGCAAAAGATATTGTCCATACTCATGGCAAAGAACTTTCAAACGTCATTGTTCGACTTGGTGGTTTTCATCTACTTATGTCTTTTCTGGGCTGCATTGGATACTACATGACGAATAGTGGACGTCAGGAAATGTTAAACACTATATATGCACCAAATTCTGTAGAAAAACTTTTAACTGGTCTCGCCTATTCTAGAGCCGCCCGAGCACACTCGTTAACACACTTAGCTTTATCAAAACTTATTTTTGAAAGAATTAAATTAACTGAAAATGAACGTGTTAAAGCCAACGAATATTTCAGTGTATACTTTGAGCAACCAACAAGTATGGAAGTTGTAAACCAAGATCCAAATTTTGATTTAATGAATAATAAGTTTATAACCGAAATGAATTCAATTAAAAATCTAGGGCCAACAGCTGAATTATGGGAACAGTATTTTGAAATGTTTACATTAATGAAAAAATTAATTCAAGCTGAAAAATTAGGTGACTGGTATTTACATTTATCTTGTAGGGAAATGCTACCTTATTTTCAAGCATATGGTCATATCCCGTACGATAAGGCAACCTATTTGTATCTACAAGAAATGCTTACATTAGAACAAAAAATGAATGCTGACGAGTATTCAACATTTGTAACTACAGGTTACTTTACTATCCGCCGCACAGATAAAACTTGGTCTGGTTTATGGACTGACATGACAATCGAACAAACTCTTATGGGGACGATGAAAACTGTTGGTGGTCTTACTCATGGTAGAGGTATGACGGATAGTGTTAAGACTAAATGGATTTTGGATGTGCCTGTTTTAAATAATATTTGTACCAATATTAAACAGTTTGTAAATCTTACTTCCAATGTAAACGAACAGCATGTTGAGCTACGGGATTCTAGAATATCTAGAGATGACGGTGATGTTGAAAAAATTTCTCAATGGTTTTCGTTTAATTATCCTTTTCAAAATACCAACTGTGTTATGTCAATCGCTAGCGGAATTTCTGGTTTAATGTTATAATATGATGTTTAATATAATGTTATATAATGTTAATTGTCACAAAGCATATGAAGTTGGTCTTGATCTAGTAAACTCAATGGTGGGTAATAACTTCCATGATATAAAACTGAAGAGGTCAAGTAAAGTTACAATTCTAGCTTCAATAACTTCTGGTGTTAAGATTAATGAGGAAATAATTAAAATTAACCCGTTACTACTGTTTCAACGAATTGCAATCTTAAAAAAAAAATGATGATGAACTTTTATCATACCTTCAATTTGAGCTTGCGCCCTTCCCGTTAGCATTATTTGATGAACAAGGTCTAAGAAAATCCAAAAAATCAGCATTGTATGATATCTTACAACCAATACCTTTAGAAAATATTAATATAACTAACGGAAAATATGTTATTGATGGAGGATTTCTCCTACATAGAGATGTTTGGCAAATGAAACAAACATTTGAATTAATTTGTGAGTCTTATATTACTTATGTAGAAAAACATTTTGGTACTGATGCAATTGTTGTGTTTGATGGTTATGAATAAAATGGAAAAAAAAGTGTAGTGATGTGTTTTTTAAAAGCCATATGATAGTTCCTGTTTCAAAAGAGAACTTTTTATCAAATGATAATAATAAAATACAATTTATTGAAATGCTTAAAATAAAATTAATTAATCATGGATTTATTGTTAAAATAACAAATGATGATGCCGATACATTAATTGTTAGCACTGCCATTAATGTATCAAGTTATCATCCTAAAACTATCTTGGTTGGTGAGCACATTGACTTGTTAGTACTTCTAATCGCCTTAACTCCTAGAGAAAATAATATTTATTTTCTAAAACCTAGCTCAGGAAAAATAGAAAAAAAAATCTATAGTACTGAATTCATTCAAAACCACGATAAACCAATGATAAATAAAATATTGTTTTATCATGCGCTAAGTGGTTGTGATACAACGTCAGCATTATTCCAAAAAGGAAAAAAAATGCGTACAAATACTAGATAAACAGAAGGATATAAACTCAATCGTTTCAATTTAATAATCCTAATTCATCTCATGAGGAAATAGCAAAAAATCGTGTTAAATGTTTTTTATATTTATATGGCTTATCGGAAAATGAGAAGTCTTTGAACCAACAACGTTATAAACTGTTTACAAAATGTGCTACAAAAAACAAAATTAATCTTGCGTCACTTCTTCCAACAGAAGAAGCTGTCAGACAACATTTTTATAAAAAAAAGCTCCAGTCCTATCAATGGGGACTTTTAGTATGTTATAGAATATAGGGCATATTTTATTAAAACTTTAAAAAAAAAATCTTGGTTGGGATTTTTTCTTCTTTGCCTGGCCATACCAATATTTTGTTTATTTTTAAAAACTCTATAGTATTTTTATGCTTTCATATAGTCATTTCAATTTTTACTTTTTTACCATAGTTAATTTTAACTTAATCTTTCAAATAATTTTTGTTATCCCATTATCATAATTTCTATTACTATAAAATCAAAAAGTGGAAAAAATGTATGGATAGGTATATTAAACATATGATATTGATGTATAATATTTATTATATTATATTACCTCAGCAATTAAGTTTCGTATTTTCAAATGATGGTCTTCTGTTCCAGTTATCCAGTGACCAGTAAGATATAGACCTATAGAGATTATCATAACCAATAATATTTATGATTTTTATTGGCTCTCCAAGAATTTTTCTACGGTATTTATAAATCAAATTCTTTTCTATTTTGAGATTTAAAATCTTGTTCTATCTCAACTGCCATGGCTTCGTCACGGGATTAAATACTCGTTTATCCTTCAACTCGTCCAGTTTTGATTTGGCATATTCAATATATAATCCTTCACTTGCAAATTATCGATATCTTTAAAATTGTCAGTGTCGCTACTTTTGCTTCCAGACTTGTCAGCATAATATTTTTCTTCCGTTTTATTTTCCATCCGTTCATTGTACATTTTAAAATTTTTCAAATGAATTTTTTTTTTCAATACTTTGTACTCATTTTTGAGTACACATGTATTGCGAAAATGAATAAATACTATTTCACATGGACCATTCCACGATATCTAACCAACCACCTTTCCGATCATCACTACACAAGTATCTGACAAAAACTTTATCTCCTTCTTGGAATATGTGGCCCGTATTATGACGTTTAGAATAAGAATAACGTTGACGTGTTTGTGCTTCATCTATATTTTTTTCGCTTTTTCTTCCATCATATTCCTCATAATGATGATCTGAGTCACACTGATTACTATTTGTTACAGAATATTTATATTTATCGTCATATTTAATATCAATAGGTAGCGTAGCATCACGTTGATATAACATTTTGAATGGCGTGTATCAAGTGGAAGAATGTTGTGCCGTTCTATGTGCAAATAAGACACCTTGTAAAATATATGGCCATTGCATTTCATTCTCCTGCAATACTTTCAACAAACAATTTTTAACTGTACGGTTTTGACGTTCAACCAGATCGTTGGCTTGAGGATGATCGCCGATGTAACTCGTTGTTTCAGAAGCCAACATTTTCCAACAATCCATTAAATAATTTACTACTTAATTTCTTTCAACATAATTACCAGAAAATTATAATTTATTATTTTATTAATATTTAATATTGGTATAAATGGTATTCTATATACCCAACATCTAGGTATTCTGTATAATTGCGTTGGAAATTTTAACTGAATAAGTTAGTAGGCTAAAAACAAAAAAAAATAACTTTTTAACAAGTAAACGCCCCCCTTTGCATTTTCAGTACTGGGTTAGAAATTGATCTACCCATGATT
>WHPZ01566775.1:0-10498 GCA_016617965.1 Macrosiphum rosae
ATTGACCTATAATAAATTCCAAATTAGTCAAATCACAATATCCATTAGGTACTTATAATCGTTAGGTATACGTCAACAACAAACTGTGATACTATAAAAGATATATAATAGTATATTTTAGAAGTTTCAATTACCCACGAATAATATTATACAATCACAACAAAATACCTAAAATAGTTATTCTAGGTTGTTTTTATGTAATTTCATCCAAATTTGAACTTAAAATTACTATAAAAATAAACTGTGCGTATGTATTTTTAAGATTTTTTGGTAAAAGAATTAACTACTTACGTGGAATCTTGTTTTAAATTTTCAATCCTTAGATATAAAAGTTGAACATTTTATAAATTTTTAACTACTAAATAATTATTCAATTTTAAATTTGATAAATTTTGTCAAAATTCGATCTTTAAATGCTTATTTAAAAAATTGTGCCTATGTATTTATAATATTTTTAAACTGCTATTATAGTAATACATCAGATACCTTGCATTAAAGCCTTTCACACTTTTTTACTATTCAAATAAAATTTTCTTGATATTTATAGAAAAAAACCTAAAAAAATTGTAAACAATTTCCGTAATAAACATACAGTGAAATTTTTGTGTATCTACAGTTATTCGTTTTTAAATTATAACAAAAGAAGAAAATTGCTCCATAAAAAATCGAAGGAATATCCAATGTTCTAAAAATTTGAATTTCAAACGCTCATAAAAATTTAATTTAACTTTCTTAGACATTTTTTCTTTTGTTAAAGGTAGATAATCTTATAAGGAATCTTGTATTACTTTTTAAACTCTTAGATTTAAAAAGAAACATTTTTATGAGTTCCTAACTCAAAACAATTTGCTAATTTTCGTATTTTTCAGTATTTTGTCAACTTTCGAACTTTAAATGATTATAAAAAAAAAACTGTACATAGATTTTTTATATTTTTCAAAGGTCATTGTAACAAAACAGTAGGAGCCCCGTATTAAATTTTCAAGTATTTTTACTCAACAAATAAAGTTTTATTGACATTCATAGAAAAAAAAACTTATAAAATTGAAAACAGAAAATGTCCCTAAACAGTTCAAAACATATCAAAATATTTTGAAATTTTTGTCGTGTATAGAAAATGTAAATATAAACAACCAGTCAAAATGTTATGTATCTATTCACATATTCATGTGTCTTTTTTTTAAATGTTCCACCAAAAACCAAAGTCGATTTTTAACAAAATCAAACATTTTGTTTGACATTGTGTAACATTTGGTTTCCCGTTTTTCCTAAATTTTACTTTTGGCGCTTTTAAAAATTACTGGTAATTTTTAATTTTGACCTCCCAAATAATTCACTAACAATATTCACTTTACAATCGAACAAAAGATACTGAAGTTGAAAATCGAAGCATTATTTCGACTACTTAACGTGTACACAGACACAAAAATTAAAAAATTAAAAAATTATAAAATTAAAAAAAAAACACACATCATTGTACAATCAATACATTCATCGTTTCACTCAGAATCTAAAAAAAGTCAAATAATAAGGCTTAAACCGGTATTAACCGAAACCGAAACAGACATTTTATATTTTTAAAAACTGAAACCAGAACCAACATCGAAATTTTGGGTTTTTAAGAACCGAAACCTAAACCCAAACCGATAAAATCATAAAGGTTCCAGTCCCTGGTACCAGCACGTTGTTATAGGTCATATTCTGAGAACTAAGTATTAAAAATAAAAAATGGTATCGTTTATCGTGTAGATCGCAGGAATAACTATAATCAAAATTATATTTTATTTTTTAAACATATTATCTTACATTTTTACGGTTTTACAGTTTTTATGGTTTCATGAATCTTTAATATATTAAAATAAATAAATTACATATTGACAGTTTTTAATAGGGCTATATAAAATACACATATACTTATACTTTAAAACATTATATAAAGTTTGTGTGTTTGCAGTGAGTTTACAGATAGTCCATACAACCGGTGCCATTTTCAAAGTGCAAGATGAACAATACAGTGAAAAATGCTTGCGGTTCAAAAAAGAACTGCAACAAAACAATATTCAATTACAATTTTTATATACCTACAAGTATGCTGGGTGATTCAATTAATGTGAGACACTCTTGAATGTTTATTTTTAATTTTTTTCAATTACACCATACAGTTTTAATCTGATCTTCGAAAACTGAATATTTTTCTGAGTATTTCGATACATAAAAATCGAATTTAGGATAAGTGTTTTATGAGTTTATAAGTGTTTACAGTTTAGATGAGCGGAGTACCTAGTTGTAGACCAACATTTTGCGGTGTAACCGAGTATACCACTCCTCTTCGCTCATCAAAACCTTAAACACTTATAACTCATAAGCAACTTATCCTAAATTCGATTTTTATGTATCGAAATACTTGGGAAAATATTCTCCTTTGGAATGTGAAATTAAAACTGTATGTTGTCGTTCGAAAAAGTAAAAACATAAAAAATTTTAAAAATGTTGTTTTCTTTAGAAACAATGTAAACATTATTTTTTTTTTTCAAACCCATTTATAATTTTTGAAGTAATGAGTGTTCAACGGTACAAGAATCACCCGCTGTACACCATAGTATGTGTGATTGTGTGCGTGTACACAGTATATTATAGTATATTATAATAGTCACCTACTATAATGAGTATAATGACATTATACATTGTACATTGTATCGTATATGGATTCGAAATAATGTATACAAAGAATATGTGTAAAAACATTGGCAGATACGTGAGAGTGCCATGCAGCATGTGTGGTTTCATTCTTATCCCGTCTGAAATTCATTTAATTTGAAATATTTTATTATATACACTGACGATAAATAATAATATTATACACACAGGTACATACATCGTGAAATGTCAATAAGTCATTCGCACGCCTAACGACTTGCACAGCTCTTCGTAGACCACGTAGCCAATGGACGTGCAGGGCAGCATTTTCATGAGACTGCCGGTGATGCCTCTGTAAAGGAGTAGGAAGCTGCGGAAGTTCTTGGATGAAAACAGCCGCCGCCGGTCCCAGTTTTCCGACTCGACCATTGTTCCTGCACACACACTTTGACGATAATACATATTGATAAAATTATTTATTGATCGGTTTTGTTAATTATTTGCAGCTATCGAAATATGGAATCATATTTTATAGTCGTGTCGTGTCATGAATTAAATCCTGTACCCAGGAGCCGCATACATTTATAATAACACACCGTAAGGAAATAGTATCAGTGCCTAATATTATTACCATTGATTAATTATATGTACCTATGTAAATTGATATATTAATCAATGATAATATAGTATTATAACTATCTGAAAATGTTGATTCTATGATGTTGTATCTCATTACATTTAAAGTGAAATATTAAAATGCTACATTTTAAAAATAATATAATATTATAGTAGTTTGAACACCCTGTTACTACCTTCCATAATATAAGGTACTATAGGAATATAGATCCATACATAAGAATAATTACCTACCTATAACATTACTTACGTACAATAGGTAACATAATATAACTATAGTTATAACAATTTTAAAAAAAGGGGCAATTGAGTAACGCTCTGTTGTACATATATGATAGTTGTCTAAAGATATCACTGTAATGGATGTCTTAAATTTGAATCAATGATATAAAATCATTTATACGAAAAACCATTTTGAGAAAAGACGTTCTGTCAGCCAACAATATTACCAAGCATTTTTTATGATATTATATTATGACTTAAATAATTGTTTTTACTGTTGGCCATTTATACTAACAGTAGGGTAAATTAATTTTTGTCAAAGTAATTGTATTTTAAAAAAGTAGGAAAGTGGGTGTTGCTCTTCTGTACAGTAGGTTACAAGTGGGTAACTGTAATGGAGTGTATTCAATTTGAATTCAATGATATGATAATATCATTGTACATTTTATAAGAAAGACGATTATGAGCGAAGATGGTCAGTCTGCCTATGATATTAGTAACTATATTCGATGATATTATAGTGAATAAACTAATTTATATATAACCTATTGGCGGTGGACCCCGGAACGTCCCCATGTCACCTCTTTTGTGCCTATACCTGAGTGAGCTGTGTACATTAAATAATAATTATTAATGACTATACAAAATATTATAATACACTTATTGGTAATGGCGTTATAGCCGGTTCGTATTTTGGTACAAAAACTACAATGTCTTACATGTTTCCAGGAAAAACTCTTTATAAAAAGGCCTATTTAATTATTTTTTTTATTTAAAAGAGTAGAACATTACTGTTCACACTACAAAAATATTTTCAAAATTATAATTATTATAGAAGCTAAAATATGCATTCGAATAATAAAAAATATTTGTTATTTTTTAAACGTATTTTACTACTACTATTTAAAGTAAAATGAAAATTCAGGGTTTAAACCGAATGGACCCTTTTTTAAAAAAAAAAAAAAATATGAAATCCTACTATTTTACAGAGCGTGAGTGATTTTAATGTAAAACATGTAAGTCATTTTCGTTTATATAATACACCGTCGTATCAACCCAACACAATAAAATAGGTATCAAACTGTGGATTAGTGGAAAAGTATTATAACTAAGGTAGTGACTAAAACACAAAATAGAGTTATATGGAATTTCGAAAAATTGGAAAAATCTGTGCCGACACCATTAAAATCATTCCGAAGAAAAAAAATTGTCTGCTGTACAGATATTATAGATCTGACACATTTAACTAATTTGTTTTCTGTTAAAAAAGTGAGAAAATAAATACATGATCACGTTGAACCGTTTTTGCTTATCTTATAATATTATATGACTGTATGTTTATTTTCAGTGGCATAAAAAGGTAAAATACACAAAATAATAGGGAAACTCTACATCATAAATCTGAATTCGGCGTGTGAAAGGTATATTATTATATAACATTACAGTATCGTTTAAATTTTAAGATGAAAATCAAATGTGTTTATTTTATACATTAAGTACGTGGGACGAATGTTCTTTCAAGTTCCAAGAATGCGGTATTTCTATTTGAAATGTAGTAAGTATACCTATGCAGTGCACACTTCCTACTTACCCGACGACTATCTTTAATAAAAAAAAACTCGTTTTTCGTAGAGGCCACGGCGTATACCCATCCTACCTACCTATAACAATATTTAATCGTGACGAATATACGCACCGTTCCCTTTTCCCATCGATAGTTAATAAAAGTGTTAATACGTGGCTTATACGAAGCTAAGAGTGGGAGTGGAGAATGTTTTGTGGTAGAGCGAAGACGGAGGTTTGACAGATCTCTCTCTCTCTGGGCTGATTTCGCATGACGCATTTCAGCTGCCCAACACGCATTTTACATTATAATAATAATATGTTAAATAATTGTTACACTTGTATTCGGCCATGTGGGCATCGTTACAATTTTTACAGCAAACTCACAAAAAGCTACAACAACAAAAAATACCAAAAATTGTTTACCATCTCGGTGTATAATATTGGTATATTCACCTGCACTCAACGCACTATAATAATATACCTTTTGCATTAACCTCCAGTAGGAGAGTGTATACCATCACAACGTCCGTTATCCAACGAGTGATATACCATACGCAGTGCACAGGCCAATTATTGCGTGTACATGGTAATATATTATTGTTGTAAAATACTGTTTTATTTTTTACACAAAATTAGAAAACTGCAGTGTTGGGTAAATTACTTTTGAAAACAATTAAATCATGTTACTCATTAGTCATTACATTACAATTTAATATTTTTATTTAAATTACATTCGTTTTATTCGACATTATTTTTATCACATTACTTTATTTTTCATTCAAAAATTAGGGTGTTACAAATAAAATTACAAAGAGGAATGTTCTGGCTGCGCTAGTACTAACCACATGCATAGTCACATAGTTTGAAAACTGTCAAACGTCAAACATAAAATATAATATTATAGTTTATATTGTTTATGATTACGAGCGTAACATTTAGGAGAACCTCCCGCATGACCCTCTTGGCCACTTGTGTCCTATAACATAATTATACCCGTATAACGTAATAAACACATTGTCAGTTCGTATAATCGACACGACGTGTTGTAAATTGACGCTTTTCCAGAGAAAATTTTTGTTTTGTTTTGCTCCAGAAGTCTACATTAAAACCACGGGTGGCCCTAAACAGTCAAACTCGTCGAAAAAACATAGAGTGATTATAATATCTTGTAATTCATTCTACCTATGTAGATTGAAATAAAATAATTGCATAATAATATATCGTTATATTAAAAAATAAAGCACCCTGTATAAACAAATTATGTGCGTGGACTGTTATAAGTTTTAACATTCGGTATATTATTATGTGTTAGAGTCCTTCACAAAAAACTCGATTACTCCTCCTTCGATCACAATTCGGTCGTCAATGTACTTAATATGTATACTATTCAGTGCACAGAACCTCAACGAATCCACAACGCTTGACCTTGTAGATTCTCGTCTGCTTTCATATTACATAGCCACATAAGCACTCCTCTACAGGCCTCTCACCTGGCGTTTAAATCATGTATATGCACTATATGAATACTTAATGACAACTAAAATATGAACTTCCAATATTTTCTTAGACGAGTTGGTAATCTGGACATTTTTGGAAACGCATAAGCAACTGATTTTATTTTATTTCCGAGTAAACCAACAAATACTCATAAATTATTATAACAAAATATGTCAATGCTCTCTTGAGTAGTTGAGTACCTACCAAATAATTTCCATAATAGTTATGATAAAGAAACAGCACGTGGCACCTTGTCTATATTATATTATACAATAATGGGTGCAACGCCGAAAGCATATTCTATTCACAATACATATATTAATATACAATATGTACAATACGAGCATAACATTATACCATATACATAATGCATGTAAATCTATATATACGTAAAGCACACAAATAATGTATATTATACACATAAATATTTCGAACGGAAACCTGAATAATTTGAAATTTAAATTCTGACCCGGTAAAAAGTATTTGTCTTGAAATGATCCCAAACGGATAATAGTATTAACATATTACTATTATAGGTACCTACAAACTATGATCATATTATACTACGAGGGCTATAATAGTTTGTCGCCTAGCAAAGTCACTTCAGTAGGAGGGGGTAGGTACACTTTTTAAAAGAAACAAAATATCATAGATACTATATACAATATAGGTACTTATTATTCATATACTTATAACATACGATAGTACAATGTTGTTAAAATATGGTCAAATGCTGTTTGTTAGAACCTGAGCTTATTATGGTAAGTAAATCAACATTTATGCATACGTATATTATAATGTATCTGGGTATGTCATAATCGCTCGATTCATAGACATTCCAAAATATGAAATAACTGTGGTTATTATTTATTAGTAAAGAATGATCTCAGTTATACTAAGAACTGATTATAAAATATGTCTCTTTATTTAATAGAATACGTAGGTACTGATATCAAATATAATATAATAAATTATATTAATTTATAAAAGTACCTAGTTATAGTACCAATTATTATATTACTCATAAATTACATCATGATGCTATATATATTTTATACTAATAATCTATAATATTACTAACACATTATTATTGAGTAAACAGTATCTACCTACACAGATTCATTAATTGGTATGCAGTGCCGCAACTAAGATTTTTGGGCCCCAGGGCAGCAGAAGCTGTAGTGCCCCAATTGTCCGTACATCATATTACCACCCAGCTCCTGTAATAAAATGCTTTCAGCCCTACCACAATTAGGCTATAACCGTGATGTATCGTATGATGATTTCTCAAATTTGTTTACATCAGTGTTCATATTAAATATCTTAACCATGTCTTAACCATGGTTATAAAACACTACACTACAATCACCAATGTCATGGCTGAATCGCGGAAAAAATAGTCACTTTAAAAAATGTCCCCGTAAAAGAGTCCCACCCTAGGAAAAAAAAAGTCCAGATAAAAATTAATGAAAATATATCAAAATTGATGTATAAAAATGTTAAAAGTGTGTTGAAAAATACATTAAATTTACATAAAAAAATCATATAATATCATAAAAAATGTTAAGTACTCACTTGAATAACATATTAAAATATAATAAAATTTAATTTAATAGAAGTTTATAAAATAATAAAATGTAATACAATAGTCAATAATAAATACAATTATTGTACCTATATAGTAAAATAATAATGCTATAAAAATGTGATATTTTAATTAGGTACCTACTTTAGGTACCTCTTTCTTATGTTATGACTTACGGCTATTAAAAAGACCTGTTTATAGGTATACATATAACCTATTATTATGCCAAAAAACGTATATTTTTATGTAATGTTCCAAATCAAAGTTCAAATTATAAGAATCTATAGTAATTTCGTATATATTTATAAGTCACTATGTTTGAAAAAAAAATCCAAAATGAATTCCTATGATAACAAATTAAAATGTTTTTAAAAATTACCTCTGCTAATTACCTTTCAATTTATGATGAATAATTTATAGTATGAAACCTTTTATATTTATCTATAGATTTTGATACATACCATATTATCACTAGGTACACTAAAACTAAATAGTAAATTACTAAATTATAGCAAAAGCCAAAAATATGATCTTCATTAAGGAACTTGAAAATTAAATATATATATTAAAATATAATATACACTATATAGTATATAGGTATGTAAGCTCAGTTCTATTTGTTTATGAAATTATATGATTTTTTATGTAACTTAAATTTATTTTTCATTACAATTTTAACATATTTATACTTCAATTTTGGTATATTTTAATTAATTTTTTTCAGTACTTTTTTTTCCGATAACCATGGCCACATAATATTATCGAATTTTACTGAGAAATCAAAAATTGATTATTAAACCGATAAGAGAATAAAATAAGAACTATAAAATCGATAAGAAATTGTTAACAAAATATGAAATAGATAAACATTTTTTATAATTTGTATTATTATTGAATCTAGACTACCACAGAAGTGATCCAGTCACAAGAATTGTGCCCTAAAATTAATCACAAAGTGCGCTTTTAGCAGGGCGTCAACCTTTATGTAATTATTAAATATTCCTTAAGTGGTCTATACTATTATATTTTAGGGTTATGTCAACACAGTGAACACACTATTTGATTTTCAAATGTAGCCCACGTGAACCATTACGAGATCCCACGTTCAATGTAGTACCAAGCTCGTGTTGTTGGTTTTAGTATTCATGTGAAATAACTTATTATCAAATTCCAAGAATCACGTAAAGAACGTGTTTGATCATTGGATTTTTTTATGTTAAAATGAAATATGAACATTTTTAAATATTTATTATTAAATATCGTAATAAATTAAATTTTACAATATACTCATAATGTAGATTGAATTATCGTGTAAATCATCATGAAAAATCAAACGTACAAACACAGATAACATTCTAAGTTTGATAATTAAAAAAGTTTGACAATAGGTTCATTCAATTCAATACTTAAGTTACCTAACAACACATGGTTGGTTCAGCTATAATCACAAATTAGCTTATTGTCCCGCGTTGGTCTAAGAGAGAAAACAAATAGTGCGTTGACATCCTATTAATAACAAAGCTTACTTATCCACAAAATAAGATACATTATTATAGTTGATTGCTTTTTATTTATAAAAAATATCTGATTAGAATTTTACACTAGTCTTATACATACACATTTTGTTATACTGGCATATGCTCAGGTCGCTTAAATTAAACATTTTTAAAAATTTTTTTACTACTCTCTTAATTGAAGTAAACAACTGTTAAAAGAGGGAGTCTTTTATTTTTGTATTCCTAAAGTATCAAATAAATCTAATATTCTACTAGAAAAAACTCACATTTTAACTTCTCCTAAATGTACATTAGATAAAAAAAACACGTAAATATATAACCTATATGGCTATTGGCTATACATATATTATTTAATACTCTGCCTGTATCTAATTTATTAAAAATTACATTTGGTTTCACATTACAACATGTGTGTGCACATTTAACATAAAAACAAAGTTTAATATTTAATATTAAAATGTAGGTATTCATTTTACATTTTATTATTGCAGGTACCGTTTTAAACGATTTGCAACACATATTTTTTTTTTTATTAAATCTACCGTTAGTTGGATGTAGTTTTCACCAGAATATTTTTAGTGGACATGCCGAGTTATTTTTTTAGTTACCTATATATATTAAATTCCGAGTTAAGCAATAAATGTATTAATTTTACAATGATGTGTGTTATTATTATTTTTTTTTTTTATCAGCTGTCACCGCCATTTAGGGCAGTAAAACTGCTTCGGTTTTCTTCAACAGTATCTTGATCGATGGGAAAGTGAATCTAGTTGGTGCATTCGGGAGGTCAATGTTTAATTTTCTCAATTTGAAATTCAAAATTATTTTCAAAAGCACC
>WHPZ01566777.1:0-11354 GCA_016617965.1 Macrosiphum rosae
AGTCGATTTTTGAATAACTGTTTAACTTTTTAAAGAAAGACACAAACAATTTTCAAAAAATTGAGAAATCGAAATATGATTTAACGTGAATTCTAAAAAAAATATCAAAAATTGATTCCCACAATAACCTAGGAAAATTGTCAATGAACTCGAATCTTTTTACAGAATTGAAATCTGATAATTCTAAGTAGGCGTATATTTGTCAGGCTTTTAGGTCTAAATCATGAAATAAATACGCTGCATCGAATCCCCTTAATAGTGATAGACATGGTTGATCGTAAAATAGTTTCTATTAAAATTTGAGATAAAATTAATGAGGATAGGTCTGGGAAAGATAAGATTATGTAGGTATTATGAGACGGTGTGCGATAGTATTATGGGGAAATAATGGCTTTAGCTATTAATGTGTTTAGGACTGAGGTAAGGAGGGAAATTAATGGATTAATTAAAGAGCTTAAATTGGATATGAGTTTTGAAAAGGTATTTGATATTTGTTCTGTGATTTTATTTTGGTTATTGGTGGCTTCAGCATGTGATTTGGATTTGGTTCAGGGTTGAGACTGTTGAAACTGAGGGTCTGGATCTTTGACTGGTTGAGATTTTTGAGCAGATTTTTTAAATATTGACTCAAATGTTGGGCATCCTTTGAAGTTAGCGGTGTGGTCTTTAGCGCATAGTGCGCATTTGGCTGGACTATTTCGGTCCTTGGTGCACTCGATTGTCAGGTGGTTTTCACCACATTTGACACATCGACACATGGTTTCAATAATTCTTTGTATGTCCATAGTCTTGGGAATTGTGACATTGCGGTGGGCCACGTCTTTTTTTGATTGATTTTTCGATTTTCACTATTGTGTTGAGAAGAGATGTAATATCATGGATATCATTGTTATTATCTTGCTGACAGATATCCACGAAGAATACTGGAAGTGGGCAGTTGTTCCTGTTTTTGGCATTGTAAATACTCTTGACTGAATGTCCCAGTCCAGTAAGATCAGAAGTAATATCGGTGTGTAACTAGGTGGAACTATGTAAATTTTTGATGACAACTCTGTATGTGCGATGGCATGGGGGGATAAATGAATGAAAACTAGCGTCTGTTTCGTGTAAATGATCTATTATTGCGTTGTAAGTTCGTTTATCGGTGGGTTGTACAATGAGGTATGACGGAGTTGACTTACAGGTAAAACCATTTGGTGCGGTGGTATTTTTTAGAACGGTGTTGAATGCTGAGAAGTTGGATATTATGTTTTTGATGTGGATAGGAGGGGCCACGGGCTTAGCGTTGTGAACTTTGTGAGGTAGTCTGTCCGGATCTTTCGTGATGCTAGTTGAAGGTGTGGTGAGTACTTTGTCTTCATCGGTGTTAAGTACGGCGTATCGGTTCGGGGTGACAAAAACGTTTGTGTTTTTGTCGATTTGACTGGGCGAACTGTTAGATAGGTTTCGCTTCGTTGTTTTAGGTATATGTGACATGATAATGACGTAATGTTATTGTGACAAGTTATATAATAGCGATATGATAACGGAGCGCGGACGATTACGACGTGCGTGTGTTCATGTTGAACGTTGCGGCCGAACTGATCAGATCTTAAAATAATTTAAATTAACATCCGTAATAATAAGACCACTAATACAGATTAATATTAATGATATGTATTTCCACTTTCATTATACGTTTTTTGTCTTTTTATTTATCCTAGTTGTATCAGTGAAATCTCCCTTACTAATAAATTCAGTCACATTGATATAAACGGAAGTTATTCTCTAATTTTACAGAAATTATTTTTAAATCAATGTGGTTTTAAGAATGACTTCAAAATTTAAATCCATACCTTTTGAGCTTAACAATAAAATCACAGTTTCAACATCAGTCGAACATTGTTAATTAGATTATTACAGTGAGCATCAACTGTATTATTAGAACAACTATGTCAAAATTAAGTGAGGCACAATTAATAATAATCACCATTTTTGGTTTAAAATAAATCAAACGATTATATTATAATATTTGATGATTTTTAATACAAGTTGGAAATTCCATTTCTTTAAAGTAAAGGGCCTGATAAGAAAATGTGTATAATTTGGAGTTTTTTACACATTGGTAATTGCTTCAATTTAGATCAATAGGTATCTTCAAACTAATATTATATTGGTAAGGTATACTATATTACTATCATAATATAGCATAGGTACATTACCTTCATACCATTCTATAATAATAATTACTTCTAAAGTCTTGTCGTCTATAGACAATATGGGTTTTATACAAATAGCCTATCACTTGCAAAACATTTCAACATGGCCTAAATACTATGGGTAATATCGAATTTTCATCTTTGTCAAAGACACAATAATAATAATAATAATCTTGTAACATATACCTACACGTTTAGGGGTATTTCATTTGTTGTACCGTTTTTCCGTAATAAAAACGGAATAATAAATTTATAAACTGAACATTAAGTGCAAGTAAAAACGACATTATGAGCAAAAATAAAAGACGAAGACAATGATCTCGGTTACGACGACGTAGAGACTAGACACATAAAGATAATAATTGATAGTAAACTGAATTACATTAACCTCAGCCTGAGGAATGATATACTATCACCACCGGCCGAAATACGAATATTGAGTACCTATATAATATATTGTTATAGTACAATATTGCTCGTGTTTCCATTAACGTATAATAATAATATCTTTCGGGACATTTGAAATTTAAATTATTGCCCTGCAGGCATATATTGTATGTTGTAAGACGTTAAGTACGGTGGTGTGCGGTAGTTGTAATCACGACCGTCTGAAACTAACCGCGGAGGAGCGTCGAGTGTACCTGCAGCAAAGTAATGATAATAATAATAATAATAATAATAATAATAATAATATTATAATGTCAACCCGATTTGACAAGCGATGTAAATTGATTTAGGGTGCGTGTGCTTTGCTTTTGAATATACATACATTTCATGTTTCGATCTCGGCGACGTTGAGGTATTATATAATAGGTGTCAATACGTGATATTATGATAAAGTAGGTACAATTATTAATCGTGTAAATGTTATAGTCACTTTATATCTCTATACTTGGGTACTTTATCTAGGTATAGCCAAATGCCAATGTTACATTAATGCGAGCTTCATGCGCCGAATGTCAATGTATACTATTATACATATAATGTTATAGAGTCAGTGGTGTATCAAACACTGTATATTAACGACGAGGATAAGAGTCGTGGTGGTGAAAACTACATTCTTTTTTACCGTCTACCTGTCGGATTCATAAATGGTAACTACCGATCAATGGAATTCCATAGGTATATTATAGACCCAATACACTTTATTATAAAAACATCATAGTACAGTCGACGTATAGAAGGATAAATATTTGATGGATTTTACGGACTTATATGCAGACGTGTATTATAAAATAATTATAATAAATTATTGAGGATTAAAATTTATTTTACCATTGTAATTAGTTTATTATTAACCTTACGATTTTCTCGTACAATAATATCTAAAGCCAAACAGTTATAAATAAATAAATAACATTATATACGTTCCTCACGACAAAAATATTCACTTATAAGTTATAACAACACCTTCTAATAATAATATGTGATATTATTAATAATTCCATTTTTATAACAACTTTAAAATCATATTATATTTCTCATTTTTTGTTACTGAAATCATTTTTATAACTCGATTGATAAGAATGAAATTTCTTTCTTTTTTGTCTTTCACATAATCACATATCATCAACTACTTTTGTAGTTACTATACATAAAAATGTATAAAATACCAAAAATGTTTGTAATGTCAGTATAGTATTTTAATTGATGATAAAATCAATATCTTGTTTTTCACATTGAAACATCTACTATAGGTAGGTACTTACAGTATCAGAACCACAAAAAAAATAATAACTATAAATCAACTATTTTAGAATATTGAAAACATTACAAAGTATATATATATATATGTATATGTATACATAACTACATTGATTTAACCTTATACAACTATAGTTGAAGGCATTATTTCAATTCTATTATTACAAATATTATGAAATGTAAAAGTTTTTAGTGCCAATTTTTAGATTTTTCTGTTTGAAGGTCGCTTTATATTTGAATGTCTGTATTTCCAGTGTTTATGCTTTTGTTATATATCCCAGTATCTGATAATACATAATATTTTACGTTTTATAATATGATATTATGATTCTATAATATTTTAACCTCCATTCGGGTGTGACGTACCTATATGATAATATATAGTTTGAAATTCAAATGTATTTTTTTTTCGGTTCGTTGATTTCACAATTTATGGTTTGCTTCTCTATAACTGCTATTACAACGAATTTTACTTTTAAATTCGTTTATGTTTACTCGTTTTGTTTTTGCAGTTCGTCAAGTCCTTACAAATACACTGTTTACCTACCTACTGCGGTTATCGCACATACGAGGGTTCATTAGGTCTGTAGTTGTGTTTTTTACACTTCGTTGATTATGAATTTATTATTGCTTCGAAGTTTTCCTTGCGTAATTGCCATTAGGTAGTTTGTATTTCTCATCTTATAAATTACAATACAAACCTATACATATTTATTTATAAGCGAAATCACAAATAAAATAATAACAAATAACTAACAAATAACTTGTATTCACTAATTGCATATATGATTTTGTATAACCAATATCAATTATAGGTATACTCAATAAAATCTAGAGGTTTTATTCAATGTACGCACAAATAATCTTTAAAATGCCGTTTCATGAGGCATTAAAACCGAATGTATTTTGTAAGTTATACATAAGATATATAGATATGCTGTTGTAAAAATAAGAATTCAAATATTTGGTTATGTAGGATGCTCACCGGGTTCTAATGTGCTATTATAGCCACTTAAAATATTATATGATCTTATACGATATACAGTAGGTAATAAATTATTACAGCGATTATTGAATCGTGATAGAAATTTTGTGCACAATATTAATACGCAATTACTCGTAAACTAAAAAAAAGGGGAACGTAGGTAACCACTCTGCTGTGCAGTAATAGGTCTCTTCATTGTGTAAATCATTGTAATATATGTGTTAAATTCGAATTCAATAATAAATTGTTGCATACGAAAAACGATTCAGGTCAAAAGCTGTCTGTCAGCGTTCAATATTACTAAGTATAATTTGTAATATAATATTATATTACAAAGTAGATAGGTACTATAGTTTTTTTTTTATTTTTTTTTAATTTAATTTTTCAAATAAATATACAATCAGTACAATAAGAATATGTGATATGAGTTATTAATATGAAAAACGCAAGAGAAGAAATAGCCACCCAGCACCATATTTTGATTTAAATTACGACTATAATAATTTATTTTTCTAGTAATACGGTAGGTTGAATTCCATATGAAAATTTCATTGTGTGTTTAAAACATGATATAGGTATATACGTTAAACGTTTCAAGAAATTACCCATGAATAATACTTTTAAATTACAATGAAATAACTAAAATCATTTTGGTTTCAGTATGCGAACTACTTATGTATTATATTACTACCTACTATTAAATTGTTAAGCCTCGGCTAACAAAATTGAAAAATGCATGCATTTTAATCTATAAAATAACTTTAAAGTTTTTAAGTCTAAGTTTACATGAAGACAAATTTTGATTGTAACATAGTTGTTAAATGGCTATTACAAAAACTTAAATACACGGGTTTTTTTTTTTTTATTATTGAACAAAAATGTATATTTACAATCTGCATTTACACCTTATACAATAAGTAAATTTGATGGAGTTTGATTGACGGGAAGGGAAAGTCACCCAAGGGCAGCACTCCGTAAATTAAAAAAACTTATGAGGAATCATATGTTATAGTATTTTTGACGTATGTACCTTACCTATCGAATCATTTTTCATCAACATATATAGAAAACTAAAAAAAAATCGAAAGTGAAAATGTTTATACATAGCTCAAATACAGTCAAATTATTTTGAAAATTGTATTATGTATAAAAAATTATAATATAGTATACAAGCAATTTGTGAAAATGTGTAGTGTTTAGCTGCACCAAAAAAAAAACACAAAATCAATTGCATGAAAAAAATACAATTTTCCTTTAATTTATTTTTTTAACCAATTATTTTAAAAAATACTGGTAATTTTACTTTCATCCTTCCCCCTAAAGTATAAACTAAGTATATTATTTTACCAAAATTCAAACTCACAATTGAAAGCCTAAGCGTTTTTTCAACCAGAAAATATGTCGAGAAAAAATTAAAATCCGCTCAGAATCTAAAATTATAAAAACCTATATTTTATAAAATGTTGCTATTAAGTATGTGTATTTTCAAGCATAAAATATATTAAGTTCTTTGATCGACGGTATTTATGAGTGTAACCAATGTATATATCAACATTTTATACTGGGTTAATTTTTTTTCTCACAATTTCTATAAAAGCACTTGACGATATAAACATGTCAAATGTTGTTTTTTCTTTCGTATGTACATATAGCCATTAATCACCCCCAAACGCGCTGGTCTTATGTATGTTCCGCATCTAGGTCAGATGTGCAAAAGCCTTTGGACAATTAAAGTGAGAAGAACTGCCATTGTGTTCTCTCGTAAAAACATCCGTAACCGTCCCTGTTTTGGACGAGTCGATAAAAATGTAATTATTCGTTTCGAGTGTCCCGGCGGGAAATGCCATGTGACAAACGATCCATTCTCAAAAGCAAAAGTCAACACTTCGAGTATTTCCCTGGAGAGGTTGTATTGCCTTCGAAATAACAATATGCGATGGTAGAGCTATTGATGATTAGAGTTTTTTTGCATAGCTAGCAATAATAAACATTGCAGTGGTGAACAGTATGGTAAAATAGACCTGATGAAGCTACATTTGTAGCCAATTACGAGTATTCACTTGATCGTATCGATTTTCAAAACTATATCGGTCCTCCCCTGCTGAACCCTTTCAGTCGTACCTATACCTGCAAATAAAACCTGCAATAAATATCATACAAATTATTTCTGTCTCACAAAAAACAATCAACGTAATTTTTACCGTATGAGTGTGTTATTTTAATCAAAATAATTTTTGATTTCTAAGTCGACTTCGTTATATCAAGAGCGCCATTGATTAAAATAAAAATATAGTAAAAAACAGTAAAACACCCATTTTAGATAACGATAATGAATGTTTTGATTGTGATGTGTTCTTTTGTGTCAATCGCCTTATGGAGCAGTAGTTTTCAAAACAATAAAAAATAAAAATATGGAAAACGGGAAAACGGGAAAATTTAGGCAATGCAGGTTTGTGAAAAAATCTATTTGAAATTCAAAAATAGGTGCTTGAAATGTTTACAAAATGTATTTAATTTTAGCATTTTATAGACATAACATTATTATTTTTTAAATATTCAATGTTTTTTTTTTGTTTTTTTTTTTTTTAACAATTTTGATTTTATTTTCGATTGACCATTTGTTTTAGTTAATAATTGTTTTTTTTTTGCTAATAAGCTTGATGATTGAATACAAGGTTCTTCTTATGTTATTTATTTTTCAATAAAAATATATCGAAAATTCACGGTCTCAATTATTTAAATTATTTTTTATCAAATTCACAAGTTTAAATGTGAACAAAATTAGATATTTAAACGAAAAATAATGAGTGTAGTTATTTTGTTGAAATTTAAAAACCATTTACCGTAGGGACTTGAACATTTTCGCCATAACAAATATACTACTATATTCTTTTCAACATATTTAGACCAATTTTAAGTTATTTATTCCATGACCCTAACCACAAAGCTCTAAGGTAGGTTCGTCGGTATCGATTTACAAGGTATAATTTGATAAAAATAAATAATAATATAGGTATAGTATACGATATTATAATTTATATGATAGTAATCATTATATAGTAAATGCAAAAAGTATTGCGACATAATATAATGCTATATTCTATTATATAATAGAAAAATAAATTGATTACCTGATATAAATAAATTATACAAAATATTCTTAGGTAATATGATGCTCATACGCCATTTCCGCTCAAAATCGTTTCACCTATCGATTCTGAAATCAAATTATTTAAAACGAAACCGAGTGATGAAAATTCACGTTTAGCTGGAAATATGGTAAACAATGTTTCATAGTGCAAGTAATATATTGAAATTAAATTAACTTTCACTCTATAGAAGTATAAAATTGATTTTTACCTTTAAATAAAATAACAAATAACTAATTTTAGGAATATCGTTTTTATATTTATTACATATTATTAGGTAAATGTACTTTTCAGCATAAAATAAAACGTTTCAGGACATTTAAACTTTAGCTTCACTTTTACGTACATTTTAAATCATTTAAATACATTGTTCAAATTAACAAATAGTTATCAAAAAAAATTTAAAGCAGAAAAAAATAAACCTGTGGATCTTTTTGGCAAAATCAAGACGTTTTTTGAAATCAACCACAACTCGATATAACATATGAATCAAGAATACAATCTAATTTTATTTCACTTTTAAATTTAAAGACACAAACACAAAATTTCCCATTATTGCACAAACATATTTTCATCTAACATTATATAAATATTTTATTATGTATCATAATATTCTGTACTATAAAAAATATTAAGCTGCCGTTGACATTTTTATCAAACATCGCGTTCGGACGTTAGGTGTGAGTGTTTTTTTTTTTGTTTTAAATTTTTATTTATTGACGGAAAAACTCCATTTACAAAATAATCTCTGTTGTTATGATTGATTAAAATAAAAACATGAGCATCTCGTAAAAGCGTATTTTTTTATCGTTTTCCATTTCGTTGTATAGAAACAAACACGGGCATGTCGCAAAAATCTAGAACGGAGAAAAATATCAGAAAATATCTAACCAACCCCCATAATATCTATATTATGCTATTCGTTCGAGAAAAACTGCAAATAACGAATGCAATTCGTACGATATCATAACTATAGACGACTGTAACAATAAATTTACCTCAATAATGATATGCGATCACCTATAAAATAATGTGCATTCTAGTAGTATAATGATGGATACTTGTATGAGTTGTATGTTACTTGGTCGTAGTGTCCTCACATTGACGGATCCAGAGGGGGTAAAAGGGGTTTGTCCCCCAAATTTAGTTTCTCTATATGTTTTACACCGTGTCTAGCCAATTTTTTAGACAATTTTTGTACTTTTGCCCCTCCCACCCAAAAAAAATTAAGCCCTGGATCCGAAACTGTGTTGCAAAGTGCAGTTTGCGACAACGACAATAGTTATAATATTATCGCAGAGAAAGCTAAAATTCCCATACCCAAGCTTAAACGTAATGATATTATTACCAGGATTTTTCTAATATTATTTCATCACACATTTTT
Source organism: Macrosiphum rosae (assembly GCA_016617965.1). NCBI lineage: Eukaryota > Metazoa > Arthropoda > Insecta > Hemiptera > Aphididae > Macrosiphum > Macrosiphum rosae. The sequence goes on from WHPZ01566777.1 coordinate 9,421, forward strand.
TTTTTTGCTTAATTTTTGTATTTTTTTCCATTGTTTTTATTTTCTCATTTAATTTGAAAAACGTAATTTAAACTGTAGTTTACCTAACATATTCTTAATTTTTTTCAAGGCAATCCTTATTTTTAACTGCACAATATTATATTAATCAGGTACCCTGCAAATGTGTACCACATTTTACTACTATAATAAAATGCAATATTTCATATTTATATAAGTACAACAAAATATTTGATTAGGTAAGCAAAAGTGACAAGCTGAGATATGTCCCAATTTAAATTACATCAAACCCCATATTCTCAAGACTAATACATTTGCTTATTTATAATATTTTAGTTTAGAAGAGTGATTAAATAGTTACAGCATACATTTCTTATCATAAAAAAATAAAAAATAGAGAAATTTTCCCATAACTATTTGTTTTACATAACATAACCAAAAAGCAGCAGCTCCCGCTAAGATAAAATACTATTATTATATTAATATATTCCTTTAACAAAATCGGACTTTTCTAATCAATTCGGGACGATAAAATGTGTACGTTATCAGATATTGGTAATAGCCTAGTCGTCCTATTATAAATTATATACTGTTGTGCCGATAAGTCGAGGATTGTCATAATATTATTATAACCAGGACTCGGAAGTTGTAGCACTAAAAATTTTACTTTTTAGCTCTTAAATATGCACTTAAATACTCCAAAATATGCTCTATAAATAGCATAAAAAAATCAAAAAAATATGCGCATTTAACTTGAAAATATTAAAATTTATTAGAAAAAAATTAAATGTAATTTTACAATGTTATAAAACTGTTGGGCTCATAGACGTCAGGGACCGTCTGGACTAGTTGAATTTTAATCTGTTGACAAATATATTAAATTACTTAAATATGTTTTTAAAAGTATACTTATAAGGTTTATTTATTTCCTAACCAAGTTAGTCATTATTTTCAACATAATGTGATAATTTCCTATATTTTGTATAATATGTAGGTATATATTATGTATATTATGAAAATATACCCGAAAATAGCTCTATAAACTCTAAATAATTAACAAAATAGCAATAAAAATCGTAAATATGCAAAATATAACAAAATAAAATTTCGTGTATGACATCAGAGAAGTGTGATATATATTTGTATCTTCCTATAGATGTTTTATGACGAACCAAGAAAAATATTCATTTGCTAGAACTTCCAAGCCCTGATTACAATATAATGTTGAAAACTGTAAACCTACGAGTAGAAACGAATCGCTCTGCATGTGTTAGGATCGGCAGATTGGATACCTTTCGATCCCTGGGCGTGAACATTTAATATATTTTACAGAAGGGTTTTTTTCTCTTCAAACTGAATTTATCAAAGTTATTAAAGAAAACAAACGTGTCCCGTTTACGTATAGGTAAAAGTACGAAAGGATGAGTCCCCAGACGGGCTACGTATCACAGTAAAATAAAATAATCAATCATGCGTAGGTAGTAGGTTTTAATATAACACGATGGTATATATAACGTGAGAGCTAAAGACAAAAAAATACTGGAAATTGAGCGTGAATATTACTCATAAAATATGACAGATGTAAAATGTAATGACAATATGTATCCATTGCCTATATTATGATGTGTGAATTATAAAAATTTAAACGATATTAAATGTGTGAAATAATGTTGTGAACATTTGAATAAATCGAACAAGGTCAATATCGAACCACCAACAGATAGAATTTAATAATTTGCATTCTAGGTGCAATTATTTAAATGGAGAAAACTGACGACAAAAGTAATTTCATATCTTATGGTAAACGACCATAATAATGTATTTGTAAAAGCTGTATGTCTAACGAGTAACGGTCCATTGGTGCATAGCTTATGTTACTAAAAGTTAAAATAGTTTAACGAATAAAATGTATTGTCTGGGTCGTAAATTTTGATATT
>WHPZ01566786.1:0-20193 GCA_016617965.1 Macrosiphum rosae
GTACAAGACATTTTAAAGTTCACTTTTGTTAGCAAAACATACCTAACACACATAAGAAATAAGATATAATAAAAACTATATTTCGTCAACGAACATTTATTTTCATTATTTTTTTAATTTTTTTGTCTACTTTTTGAAAACGGGACATTTTAGCGTCCCGAAGATTTCCCAGGGGACAACGGGACAGAGATTCAAAAAACGGGACTGTCCCGTTCAAAACGGGACGTATGGTCACCTTAGGCATATATTATGTATAATACTGTATAATATACGTACAAATGTATATATAGGTTAGTTAACGCTATTTTGCACGATCTGCGCCGTTGTGTCTATTCCGTACCCTCCGAGTTCCGAACTGAAATCATATACATATATAATAAGGTGAGTATATAAGTAGTATGAGGAGTGTATAAGCTAATATTCCTGAGAATAAAAAATTAATAAATCGACGACGGTTGTCAAAAAGCGTACCCACAAGGCGAACTCGGAGGTAAACTCCTCCACTGCAGTTGACACCGTATGTGAGACTATGAATTATATTATATATCACAACCAAATAAACTCGAAAATTAAAAGTCATGGTGTTGGAGAACGCTATAAATAGTTGTAATAATGGATTTATAATATTAGACTCAATAGTTGAATATCCAAAAATTTTGTGTCACATCATTTTAGTTCAACATACATATTAAAATATAATATAACATACCTGCCTACATATTTTGTATGATTTGTTGAGACAATTATTTTATTTTTTTGGCGTATAAGATACCTAACTATTGTTTTACAAGGGCGATTATTACTATAAGAAATATGGATTTTTTTTTTTAAATAATAATACACCATATTAATTTTACACTGTTACTCGATTTTCTCCACTGCAGGCGGAGTTTACTCGAACCCAATTTTACCGGGTTTTATTTCACTGGCGAAGTTTAAATAAACCCTTTACCTATTTTTTTTTCCTGGCTGAGTTTACACTAAAAAAAGGTACGTGTGGCGGAGTTTACATGCACCTTGGTATGCATCACATTGTTATAATAATAATAATAATACACTCACTACAACTGTATACATTATAGTGTTGTAACTCGTATAAAATTATATTCACAAACATTGTTTTTTAAAACGCGCTATTTATCAGTTGTAGCTGATGGCAGCCAGGCAGAGGTGGTGTGAAGTGTAAATTTATATACCGTCGAAGATGATAATATTTAAAACAGTAACGCGTTATTGCTTTTTGTTTAATTGAAACGCGTTCGACTATAATGTAATAATAATAATTTATAATAATAATAATTATTATTATTATGCTCTGCGCACGGAGTCTCCGCGGGGAACGAATAAATTGAAACTGCACTTTGTCTCGATGAACCATATTATATCTACACAAATTTGTCACGTTTTACATTGACAGTATACGACCTATAAATGTAAATGGACATTTCCCTCCCCCATCCACGACTGTTTTCGGTGTATTAATAAATTTCTGCTGACGTTGTGGTTCGTATTTCCTGCATTCGGTTGAAATGCGTGTTTAATCGTCAGAGGATGATTATTGCATAATTCGGGCGTCTTGGAGGATTCTTTCTTCATCGGGTAACCATTGGTAAATCTGGTATGGCCTGATCTGAGACGGTTTATGGGTATACTCAATGTGCGACGACAAAATTATAGTTAAAGAATAATAAAGTTTATATTTTAATGTGACGAATAAATACTACGAATAAACTCTTAATATTACTTACGCTCATATGATAATGGGTGTAGTACACTATAGTACCTACAATTTACAAATAGTCAAAATGGCGGCTTCACGAAACAGATGTGTACTACATTTATATTAAATATCCAGAAACGCTCGTTTATTTAAAGTCAAACAGCTCTGGAAGGAGGATTTATTTTATTTTTTTTTTTACTTACTCCTTTTTCGAACGGTAAATTATATATTAGGGTACAGCGGGTTTTGAATTTTCTGGTATATTCCTAGCTTAGAACCCAAATACAAATTCAATTCGTTGCTGCAAATATTGAATCATTGAGAGAGGACGTAAAAACCCATTTTTATTACATCTTTTAAAAAATTGATGGTCCCTTGACCAATGTAAAACAACATTTTCGTATACGGATAGATAGATAAAAAAAAAAAAATCTTACGTATCATAATTTAAAGCTTAATGGCCGGTTTTATTGCGCTAAGACTTAAACATAACCCTTTTTCATTTTAAGTGAGACAAGGTTTTTATTGGCGTAATGGTGCAGCAGTAATTCAGTACCTATATATACACCTCGGCATTTGCGACTTCATAAAGTATTTATCGATGTGCAATATTGATGACGCGGTTAACGCCGGGTCGAGTAACAGTTTTGAAATCGAAAATATATAATATTTTAATGTAGGAGGTAGTCGTGAATATTTGGAAATTATAAGTTTGGTTATACATTCATCGTCGTGGATGGGGGGGGGGGGCTACGACCATTTAAATATATTTAACTCGCCGCGATTTATTGCGGTTTTCGTGCATTTCAGTGTCGGCGCAATAACTCCGCTGGCTGTTCCGGCGATTAATTTCGATGTGAAATAAAAAAATGCATATAATATATATCACGGCTAAGATATCTGAGGGCGGGCTCGTCTAATTTGTCGGTTGTCACGTCTCCGTAATAATTGGTCGGAGAGGATTAAAATACGAACACTTCTGCCCTGCCTTACTACTACGCGCGACGACGTATTATTATTAATATGTTACTATGGCTGTATTATGCGCTTGCCACTATGGGTTATAACGGTGTGACCGAGTGGTACTTGGCCAAAACAATAATATAAGTCGTGAAATAGTATCTGTTCAACAGCAGCAGACACAGTGTGGGAGGTTGTTCACAGGAATCCCATGTACGACGTACGGTCGAAAATATTTTATAATATTGTTGTTGTATCTTATCGATTGAATTTTAATAATAACTATAGTCCTCGTTCGAGTCTATCAATGTACCGTTACTTCAAAATAAAAATATAATATAATATATACCACAAATTCGTTAAATTAAATCAGTGACAAGTTTATAGTGAACGGTTACTACAGAAAATTAACAGGTGGTAAGATATTATTATTTCCACCAGATATTCGTCTGATAATAAAAGCTGAAACCTTAGTAAAATAATTTCCATTTATCATGTTATCATTGTTTGTTAAATTAATATTGATAACGTGTGCCTTTAATTAGAAGAGGGGACTATCAATTGTAACCGTCGTTGGAGATGGTCACAAAAAAGTGTGACCGGTTTGTAACCAAAGTGATCGATTTGGTAAAACGAATTTCTTCTTTTTATCACCGATCCTAATTTTAAGGGGAAATAGTCACCGGTTACAAGTAACTAATTTCCGGATAGTGTTATAACGTTTCGAAAACGGTTCGAGTGATATATTATTGCAATATATTATCAAATGCGGCAGTGTGTGTATCATATTTTAATTCGAAATGTCGTCGAATCGTTTTTTATAGTTTAAAAATAGTTTTTTTTTTATTTTTTTTATTTTATATTATTTTTAATTAAGTATACATTTTCGTAGAAATGAAATATCGAAATCGTACCGACGAAAACGGACCGCTGCACAGGGCGTGTATCGTATAGGAGTTGATCCGTTTGACGTATGAAACAATATTAATATATCGACTATTTTAGTCGAGCATCGTGTGCGTAATGTGTACGGTGTAGAGTGAAACTCGCTCGTTTTTGACGAGTCGTTGCCAAGATAATACGGTCGCGTTTGATAATATCATGCGAGCCGTGCACATGGGTAAACATAATATTTTACTGCGGCACAGAGAGATCGGGACCCTCGGCGTGGTGGTATATTAGGTAGGTATATACGATATACGCGGTGAAAAGACATCGAAACGAATATTATTATTACGCGCGTGTCACCGGGAATCGGTTTGATGTTAAAAATAGACAGTGCGGTAATTGAAACGGCGACGACAGCACGTCATTATTTACACGTCACGGGCGGATTAAAATAAATGTAAAAAAAAACCGTTCGGAAAACAAATCCAGTTTCTCCGGGAACGCGATTTACGGATGAAAATATTCACGGACGAGTGTGCTTCGAAGGCCGTATGTAAAAAAGGATTTAAAAAACCCGTCGTCGAATATTTCACAGCGGTCCGATCGATCATAATACTATGGTATAGTATATACTAGGTATAATAGCATTATGTGTGTGTGTGCATAAAAAAACCCTATCGTAGCGTCGTGAGCAGATGACGTTCGAAAAAACCGGTGCTTTGGTACCGGAAATCCGGAAAATCTGTTTTCGCGTACGCGAATAATAACGTCCCACAACGCGTCCCCGTCGGTGACTGTCTGACTGTCGTGGGCGGCGGGTGGTTCGACATCAATATGTACGGTATCTAATGCCAATCGGTAGGTATCTAAATAATGGTATAATAATAAGTATAGAGGAGCACTACGACATAGGGTTGCCAACTTTTAATTTGGAAAATATCGGGCCGAGTGTACCAAAAAAAAAATAGTAGGCACATACTAATCATACTACTTATAAAAAAGTCACTAAGATTATACGATTTATTGACAGAAATATATTCTGATAACCAATTTTAAAAAATTCACAAAAACGATAAGATATTAATAGTTATATTTACATTGAAACTGTAGATCAGATGGAAATACCGACTTTTTATATAGGCCAATACCGGCAACCGGCTTTTTAAGTCTATGGATGTGAAATACCGGCCGGTTGGCAACCCTACTACGACATGAGCTTCGATGGTCCTTCCGCAGTTTCCTTCGTCTGGTCAAAGATTAGCTTATATTAGTTTATTAAATAATGTATTATTTTCTATACACGCGTTACGCTGACCGCGCGGGTGGCGGAGGGTGGGTCGACAATCGAGAAGCCCATAATTTTCCGCCGACGACCCGGAGGAGCCGCGCTCCGTTATGTGGACTTTCAACCCCCCTCCGGTCGTCCGCGGCAGCAGTAAATACGCATTAGGCTCAGGACAGCTGGTCCACTCCCAAGGTCCAATTAATGGCCGTCGCGACGACACGCACACACACCCACACCCACGCACACCCTGCACATACCCACGCTGCACTCGGCGTCCCTAAAACTCCGTTAAACTTGCAACGTACGCGCGCGAGAGTGTGCCCGACGATGTGTATATAATATGCACATATACCTATATATATACTGAGCACACCATATTATATATATATACATATAAAGTTATAACGAGAGCCGATACGTCGCGTGTGAACTTGTGCAGTATCGGTTTCCCGTCTGCGACCGCTTTTAAAACCCATCGGCGGCGGTTTCGGTCCAGACCATATTATATACCCACTCCCCACGTCGGATCACGGTCGGAGTTTTGCGCCTCTGCTTTTTATTTACAACCCGTGGAGGTTTTTTTGCGCATTCAAGTCCCGAACCGCGAAAGTTTGCCACCCGAGCCTGTAGTTTTCTGCGCCACATACCGCTGCTATATACACATATTATGCGTCTAGCGTACCTATAACTCGCAAACTTTACACGGCATCATATTATATATATATATATATATATATATGTGTGTATGTACGATAATGTACGTCGTCGTCGTGGGAAGTATAGGTACTTGTGCAGTTGTGCGGATCTTTAACGAACTTCGTATCGCGCTCGCGGTGTCACATTCGAAACGTATTTAAATTATACGCACATATATGTATATAGGTGCTCGGCAAAGTGAGATATTGTCTTTGGTTTTGGAGAACAACGTGATATAATGTATAGTATGGTTTATATAATATACAAACGATTTATTTATTTGCGTTCGGGATCGTAAACTGTACAATATAAAGGAAAACGCGGCGCAGAGATAAACGAAAAACATTTTCCTCCGATACGCTGCTGCAGGTCGTTGGTCGTATACGTTTCCCTCTTCGTGCGTTCCACACTGCACCTCTCGTAAAGTGTATTATTGTTATTATTTATGTATTTCAAACAGATATTGCATTCGAGACGTTTTTCAATATTATTCAGAAATCGACTTCACTTTTTATTTCTATTTCGAACAAAATATGTGTTATTTTAAATTGTTTATGCGGTATCAAACGATCGCTGATAAATATTCCGTCGAACAGTGTTTTGTGTTCTACCTCAAAACGTGTTTACAACGGTTTTTTTATATGTTTATAACTTCTTATAACTTTAGCGAAACCTAGATATTTTTCTCCACGAACAACTGCAGCCTTATTCAAATATTACATAATCTTAATACTATCAATATGCTATAGGTACGACTCATCGTAATATTCAAAATCATAATATTTAAATCTATATTGTATTATTCTATTCGTCTGAGTATATATATCCAACTATAAAACTAAATAAATTATGTTTATTACTTTGACAAGTGTATAATATATTGTATTATATTATCTATACGTATGTCGAACAATTAATTCGAACGGGACATCTCTGTTCACAATTTTCCAAAAATTAATTCGGACGACAAAGACCCATTATCGAACACCGCGGTGCGTAGTTTTTTTTTTTTTTAACTACCGAACCGATTAAACTGTACAGACCGTCCTGAGATATTTATTATTTGGGGAGGGAAATTCGACCAGAGATTAATTAACGAACAGTACCCTCGAGTCTCCGATGACCATTGATATCTGAACACGGCATCTAGAGCACAACAGCTGGTGTACACTGGGGACTCACCCCGTCCGGTCCGGTCTCTTTGTACATTTACAACAGTGACAATTCTCGTTTACTTTTTTTTTTTTTTTTTTTTTAATTTTTTTATTACTGACCCAAAGTTTAGTTCGCGGAGGGTCGTTCTCCCTCATCGAGCGAAAGGGTTGCTCGGCGCGGCGCACCGGAAGTCCAGGCTCGCGAATTACGCGTAGTGGTGTTTAACGCACTGGAAATCCTGGAAAAGTCCAGAGTCTCCGGGGGGGCGGATAACGCGCGCATCGGCAAAAGTTGCACCGCTATAATATAGTACATAATGGTATAATAGTTATATAGCTATATAATGTGTTTGTGTACACGCGAGCGGGCGGTGCAGGCGGTGGTGGCGGTGCGACGTCGGCCCCGGCAGAATGTAATAATTATACGGCCCCGGGGGAGAGCGGACCGGAAATTTCGGGAGATAGCGTTTTCCATCGGAAAATCTCCGATTTCACGAGGGCCTGAAGAAATATCAAATGTAATAGTACTTATGATGCGATATTATAAGTGCCTATGCATCATCGTAATACGTATCATATGCGAAATGCACGAAACACAAATATATGATATTTCAGAGAACGGAAGATTTACGGTCGGAGCGTGTCGTGCATTGGGTGAGGGGGTGGAGGTGTCGCGGCACACCGGCAAATGCTGCTGCAGATGACCGTCACGCCGGCGGGGGGCGCGGGACCGTGGTTGAGCTTGTTTCATTCGGATTTCGACAAGTGCAATAAATAAAATCAAAAAAAAAAAAATCGCAAAAGCCCGACAAATCCAAACCGTGTCGAAATGAAATCGGAAAAATATAATAGTCCAATTTCGGTCGAAACGAAAATCGAGACATGACGCACCGCCGCCGTCGATGGCTGTTCGCCCCGACGATGTGTTGCAGGGGGTAGATGGGAGGGGTATGATATTGGAGCGACGATGATTTTCCCGCGTCGCATGCGGAGCGAGCGACTAATGTCGATGGGGGTGAAAATGTAAAAATAATAATAATAATAAAAAAAATGTATATTCGATAAATTTGAAACGGTTGTATCCCCTTTTTCGCGCACTTCCGCACACGTTGCTCGAAAAAACTTGCCGTTAACACTACACGAACTCGCATATTATTATTAAACTATACTGGTATAGCTGCAGCGGCGGCGAGCAACAGATGTTACAGATATGACGATATTATATTCTTCGTTGCATAATTTAATATATATTATTGTATAATATTTTAACTTCATTAAAACTATAAATTGAGTTTTGAAAGAGAGAGAGAGAGAGAGAGAGAGAGAGAGAGAGAGAGAGAGAGAGACAGAGAGTGTGTACAAATATACTTCGTACAAAGTCCCACGTAAGTACTTAATAATACAGTCTACGCGCATGCTGGGAACGTGAATTTTACCAAAAATCGCGATTTCACAAGTATTGAATATGTTTCGATTGGTATAATATAATTATAATGAATATCTACGGCGTAATATACGATGGGAATTTATAAGTATATTAATACGGCTGCAGTGCGTAACGATCTGCGAGCTTTAAATATTTTGATATAGAAACGGTGTATTTGTTTTAACTATTTAGTATGTTCTTGACCATTAAAATTGAAGTTAACTGCATTTGTCAGTAAAATTAACTGAAAACTGGAATGCTAATCTAAACATAGTATATATGAACTATTTGAAGGTATTGAAATAACTCATTAGGATTGTAACTTTGAGAATCGATGTTATTTAGTTTAATGTCTTTAGAGGGTTAAATTTACTACAACTTTAGGCAATCATCTGAATTATTTTAAAAGCAAAATAATTAATATCAAAGGACTTTGTTATAAGTAATTATGTAGTTGATTTAGCTGCTATAATTTGAAGTTATTTTTACTATGCACGAGTATAGTAATAATAATATTAGTAACCAAAGTAGGGGATTTTATATTTACCTTTACCAACAAGCTGATGTCACTCATTCAGTAATTAGAGTTTTAGGCAATGGTATAAAATTATACGTTACAATTTTACATTAAGAAATAAACTGTTAAAAGTGTTAAATAATTTAGGTAATTAAGTTGTTGTTCTCAATGTTTATTTTAATTTGAATTTGAATATTTGCACTTGAATTTGTCACTTTAAATAAAATTAATTGTTTTCTTTGTTATTATGTTTTTATTTATAATTTAGACGTGCTTAACCTTTTAATACAAGAATTAAGGTAGGTATAGGTACCATTGATGTAGCCTGCAATTAAAATTAATGGTCAAGTAACAATAGGTATTATAAAAAATGTAATTTAGGTCCTTAAACAATACAATACAGTAAACAGATTTTTAAGTCCTACTATTATGGTAGTATGAACTAATTTATTGTACATAATGTTTTGTACTTTCATAGCTGTTATAATAGCCTATAGTTTTTACTTTTTTGAACCAGTAGGCAGGCAACTTCCTATATTAGCTACTATTATAAAAAAAAAATAATATATATATTATTGTTTTGTCTTTTATGTAATCTGAATAAACTACTGTCTTATTATTAAGGATAAACGCGGTACATCGGGAGTCAATTCATATACAAATTAATTGTTTAGCTTACCTCAAATTTCAAATAATAGGTACTAAGATTTCCATTTAAATAACAACGTTTTCCTAACATATGGAATGTTAAGTAGTGGCCCAGTTGGGCATGGGTTAAGTTAAGTATGGCCATGATAGGTGAACCAATGCAGAGTCAAATTTAATAACATTTTGCATTTTTTTTTACGCATTATTTAATTTTTAACTCCTTAAAATAGTTGCGTTAACACAATATATTTATGTAGTTATAACTAAACTTTTTATGAAATTAATAGTTGTTTAAACTATCCTAGATAGGTCGTTGTACCTGAAGGTAAACGTTAAAGTAAATAGTTAGTACATATAACGTAGTCAAATCAACACTCTTTGGGCCCCGAGCGAAATTTAACCCTTAAATGTGTATGGAATTGGCTAACTAAGTACTCAAAACAACCTCACAGTGTTGTGTGTGTATCATTAAAATATTACGTACCTATATATGTGTATAGTTCCTCAGTCCGTACAATAGTAATGTATATTATGATAAAGTATAATAATATTATATCAATAAAAAATCTATTTAAATTAAATTATTTTATACTGCAGATTACTTTAATATTATGACAGTATAGAGAAACTATTCTCGTTTTACACTGTTTAATACATTTTCGAGTTTAGAATGTTCATTGTTTATAAGCTTTGTTGTCTTGATATTGTGCACATTACCTCGAATGTAGTTTAAACAGTTTTTAAATATTTATTTATTTTTGTAAAATGTATTATTCTATAACGTAGATTTTGTTTTACAAATTGTCTGTAGTAAGTTCTTTGATGTAAAAAAGTAATTTTCTTTATTACGTAAGTATACCTAATAAGCTATAATATAATCCAATCTATTTTTATCCGTGCAACATATTTATCGGTACCTAATCAATAGTTTTGATTTTACTTTAACTAAATTATATTGGATATTGTTCGTTATTAATATATTATGTCATATTACAATGTACAAACAACTTTTTAATATTAACTTTACGATGATAATAAGTTATTATACATAAATATATAGTTTTAAATTTTAATAGTAGATAGCGATTTTGTTTGATGTGTATATTGTTCTCGTGCATTTGTTCAAGGTAAGTAATCATTTATTTTTTGTGCGCTTTTGATATAGGTAACTTAAGTTATGTTGAGACCGGCGACTAATAAGAATAAAATATAATATAGCAAATCAAACATGTGATATTATGATAATATTATACAATCGAAAAAATACGAATAAATGGGATACGAGTATATTTTTCAAAGACTTCAATTTCAAACCCTTTATATCACCCATTTCATTAGACCGAAAAGATGAAACGTCTAGATAGAATGATTTGAGGGGCCTTGTCAATGAACGAACTTTAAAAGGGCTCAAAAAATCATTATAGTATAGTTGTAATAATGATGATGGTTACATTATGAACAGTACAAGGCTATAAACGTTTGTATATTAGAAAAACATAAATTACGTGTATTTTGTAGGTTCTTTTGATATTTCAATAACCATTATAGGTAGCAAGTATAAGTACACGCTTTTATCTAATTTTAAACGGTTCGAATAATATGATCGTTTAAATAATATTCAGCGTTGAAGTTTCTATATATTCTTTGACAGCCGTTTTATTAATATTTAATTTTATCATTTTACTATAACAAACTAACAAATCGTTTTTTAAATATAATGTACACATATTACGTAATTTTATATTGAATAAAAATCAGTAATTTGATACTATATTAGTATATTACGGTATCATATAGTATCATTTGACTAAATCATATTACGGTGTATATGTAGACTACAGATATATGTCGGGTTATATATTTTTAAACTTTGCAACCTAACCTGAATCAAGCAAAATAAAAGTTGTTGAATGAGCTTTGACATGTTTCTCTTCAGTCAACCGTATACACCGCTCAATATCATTTTTGCGGTATGAATTCAATAAATAAAAAGGTAATTTTATTATTCTAGCGGTAACTCTAAATTAGTGTTAACATAAATCGTCAATACAACTACTCAACTGGACATTTTATTTTATTTTAAAAAAACACACCTACATACTGACCTAGATGTTGTACGATATTTTTATTACCCATCTGCTTTTTTTATTTTTTACTTATATTGTCCTATATATTTTTGGATATCTTATCAAATCTTATCACGTCACTAGTAAAAAAAGAGTAAACAAAATTATAGCGACTGATTTAGAATTAATAAATTGGGCATATAAAAATAGTTAACCATATTATCATATCGTTTAATAATACATTATTAATATATTATATAATTATTCATTGAATGAACCAAATATCGCAAAAATATAGTAAAATAATTAAGTAGTAATAACCAAAATGCACTAGTAAAATGCATTATTGTTATGATTAATCATAAATTATGTATACGAATCGTTGTCGATATTGAGTTACGAGAAATTATTGTTTGAACGAATCAAAATATTGAAGTAATATTATATTATTACGTTCGTGCAATCATGGTAATTAAATGGCAAATATCGTACGACAAAATTATTTCGATTTTCGGCCGTACTGTTAGTTTAATAATAATAATCGTACAGTTTAATAATAATAATAACATAATATTATAGTACACAATTTGAAATCTCCCGCTGCAGTATTCCAGTTCAAACATCAAACATTAAATTTAATTCCAATCATCGCAATGTAAACTACGTCGCCGGAACACTGCAAGAGCTGGGTATCGAGACTTCGTGTTATTATTATCGTTTATTAATTGACATTAAATAATTGTATGGGTTCGGGATGCTGGACAGCGCTATCGTCGGTGGTCGTAGCAAACGTCATTTAGTTATTGTCCTCGTCGATGCCATTTGCGTGATTACACAGTGTTGTTGTAACAGCATAACAGTATAATATTATAGTATTGGACATGAAACACAATATTCTATGACAAATTTTTATTACCGTCAGCGCCGCCCATAAACTATCGTATTTATGAGACGTTTGGCTTTTCTAATTTGCTAATTCCCCTTTAGCCCCTAAAACTCGTACGACATGTCGTTCGCATGCGCTCACGGTTCACAGTCCATTTACCACCCCTCCCGCGCGTTCCGCAGAGATAAGAAGAACGCAGCACAATAATAACAATAATGATAATTGTAGCAGCCTTCGCGTTTGTTTTTATACGATATATTATTATAAGTTATAGCAAACAAATATTACAGAGCCTAGGTATAATAACATCGTTATCGCATAATGATATCCCGCAGACGATAATAAACGTCAGCTGCGGTAGTACTCGACTGCAGCACCGGAAATTAATTAAAATACTCGACAAGTACACACATAATAATATAGGTACAAGAGCCCGCTTTATAATATTATTGTGTGCCATCGTATATTTTGTACACGACGCTCACCCTGCACGATATTCGTCTAGTCGTAGCAGGATATAATATAATATCGTGTATAGTCACCGCGAGTTTTACCGCAAATTCGGGTTGTAGCTGTTGTAGTTTAAGTATATTATATAGTTGGCCCGTCATCGAGGAATTGGGAGATCGGAATTCAGCGCGTCTCCGAGCCGAAATGCTTGTCTACTATCACTGACGATAATTGTCAAGACGGTGGCTTCAAAGTCCACAACCGAGTTGGTAAACTATTCGCCCTTTTGGTTAGTGTCACACTGCTGCTTCCCCCCCCCCCCCGAAGTTCCGTACGACGCGCAACATTGTTAATATTATTATGTGAACGGTTTTCGAATTATGTTAATTGCCGCCGCCCTCGACAAAGTTTAAAGATTAACAAATATGTAAGACGGTATACGTACGCGGGCATATTAAGTGTATGATATAACTCGAGTATAATATCAAATGCAAACTGAAATTATACAATATGGGTGATGTAGAAATTCGGCACCTAACTATATATTATAATCATATTATACTGTTTGGGTTGTTATCCTTTAAAAAATATGTTAAAAATATACTGTCGAGTTAAACACATTGTATTAAACAATTTGTAAGTAGTCCGCGATTTAATGGTCAACATAAGCAAATGTTAAGTATAGGTACATGATTAAAAATACTTTTATTTGGAAATATTGTTGCTCATAAGTAAAAAGTATTATTACTAATTTTTATGCTAAGAAGAGTTGCCTATCATAATATTTTTATGTATAGTAGTTATCTATTGCCCATAGACTATGTATATATAATCATAAACTACTATAATATTATATTATATTATATTAGTAGTATTATACTTCTACAGTCATATACGCACTATTAAGTTCAAACTTTTTCGATGACTGACTCTGTAACCCCGGAAAGTCCAAGTTTTCTTCTGACCTGAAATAATAATAGAAATTAAATTTTGTATTCCAAATTAAAAACCACTACAATTTTTGTATAATTGTGTTGCTTCGACGACCACGTGACTCGATTCGACATTGTATTATGACGTTATATATTAGAAAAGGAGTGACGTACACTGCGGATGTGTTACAAATTTACAAATTTAATGTGGACGTCGGTCGTGCAGGATCAACAACTGTGTGAGAACTTTATCGGCCCGTGTATCGGAAAACAACAATTTCGTCGCAGTAACGATTTCCGAACACGTGTAGTCGAATTATCAGAGCACGGCGAAACGGCGTTGATTATCATCGCTCTCCTATAGTTTCCGGGTACACTGCGGTAATATTAAGCCACCCGAAGGCTTAACGCTAATATCGCAAAAGATTATCACACCCCCGCTATTTGTACACGGGACACAAAAGGGAAATGCCGGTGGCCCGGGGACCCCCCCGCGAGACAAAGATTATTTGCCATGGGGCTCCTTTAATTGGAACAAGACTGACGTGGCCACGTGCAATTGCGACGGGGAAATAAGGGAAGAAAAAAAAAACTATTACGACGGATGGGCGCGCGAGGGGTGCGGGATGCCGTGTGCCACATTCGCGACTTTATGCCTGTGTATTATGTGTGCGTATAAATAAATGTATATAATATATATATATTATATAGATAATATATTTGGTATACGAATATATAATATATATATACACATGAAGTGACGCTGCAGGATAAAAGGAATACCGTTGTGGATTTCACGGTTTTACATTTCCAATTTTCCGACCCCCTTTGACGGTGAAATCGTAAAAAGAGACAACCGTAAACGATATTATGCGGACTCGGGGGGATGAAAAATAGAACGGCGTTCTACCCCATCGCGAAAGTTAATAACGCGAGTTTGCGGGCTCAAAGGAGCGGCGTGCGTTATTTTTATATTTTTCGAATTGCTTAAAAAAGCTGTTGCTTAGTCATAATTACAAATGAAATGCTCATTCGAGTTAGTTATGCATTTACAATAATAATAATAATAATAATAATAATAATAATAACACGAACCTCGTTACATTACGGTCTGATTAGTGGAACCCTCCGTGGCCAAACACTTATGAATAGTAATGATTCGTATACGTCATGATGCATCATTCGTTTTATTATTGTGTAAACCATAAAATACGAACGCGAAAAGGGTAGGTATAGCGAGGAGACTTACATCGACATTATTTCACGTGTCATCGAGTTTAGTAAATTTTTCACCCGTTATCATTTCGTTTGTTTTAAAATAATAATAATAATGTGCTGTTTTTTATAATATTCAAACGGATATTTTTCCATGTTAACTCGAAGAATTATTGTATTGCGGCTGCCGATGATAAATACCTTTTTATATAAACACATAAATATTCGGTTGCGACTCGTGGGCACCCAGTTTATGCTTATAAGTAATATTCCGAACGTTTATCATTAAATAATAATGTTTGTATTCCGAATGAACTCATTGTTAGGCTTCCCGTCTAAGTCCTGGTATCTACTCCTGGTATTATTTTTGAAGTAATCAGTTACACTGTTGGATTTCGTGTCGGCATTATAGAATGACATGTCGTAAAGTCGCGTTCGCTGCAGCATAATACCACATCAGCCTTGAAAATATATTATGCCCCGAGACTTACTTGATAATTTGTTTCACTCACAGTAGGGATTCTGTAATACTAGAAAATACACAGAATATGAATATTATTAGCTACAGTTTGAACCGTATTTTGTATTTTTATTCATATACTCATTTTGTTTTTCGTGTAGTGCGCTCGAGTGAGTAATGTATTAAATCTTAAAAAACAATGATTCATTTATAACTGCGCTACCACGTGTGGGTCCTAATGTAAAATAGTGAAATATAATAGACTGCTATTTAACATTCTCATGATATTTTAGAAGTGAGTTTACACGTTCGTATATTCCTGCATAATAGATTTATATAGTACCTACTATTATTACGACTTAAACAAACTGAACAGACTGAAAAATTGTGAATTTTGGTGTTTTAGTCGGTTAATAACACTGTTAAATTATAATATGATGAATGACTTAAGTCGATTTAAATGTTGTAATTTATAAATAAATATATGCACAGTGTATTTTTAAAAATATACAAACTTCATAAAATTCTTGAATAAAAAAAATAATGCCGTTTTCTAAATATTGTGCACGATATAGATACGTCTTATTTAATTCGTTGTAATAAATTCATCCTCCGGTATTTAATGATAACAATATTATGCTTGTTGTAGGTATCGTGTCTTAAATATTTCTAATCTATCTCGTTTGTTTAGGGAGTCGTTAACGTGAATATCATAAAAGTGGGTTTCCTGTAGACCATTTGCATGGATCTTTCTGCCCTGTATTTGGACTGTTAGTGCGGTATTTCTTTGGCTTACCTAATTGTTTAGCCGTGTTTACCACACAATATACGATGTTACCACAAAGTTGGATCTGGTTCAACTATTTCCGTTCGAACGGTCTACGACTCTAGGTGATGGCAGAAATCACAGATTTAAAATAAATATCTCATCTTATTCCTATCTTTGTTATCGTAAATCGTTATCGTTATTTATAATTAGTATTATCAATTTTAATCAAATAGAAAAATACGCAAGGCGGGTTTAAATTTTAAAGCAACATTAACGCCATGCTTACCGGAGTCTAGTTTTCAAGACGCTTGTGTGTATATACTATATAACGTACACTTGAACGGTCCAGTATATGGAAACCCACCTAAAGAACAGTATTTACCGGTATACACTGGTACCTACACAGGTGACGTTTAAAATCGTCACCAGAATATCGTTATCGTACGGGCCCAACATTATGCGGGGACCTCGCGGTCTTTCGATTGAATCGTCAAAGTCATTTTTAGCGGTGTACACCGCGGGCATTACAACTACTGCAGAGCAGCGTATGCGCGACACCGGCGGCGAACACGACGTTTTTGAATAAAAAAAATTATCGCGTGCAGTAGTGGGTATACGGTTTTCGAGTTTGATATTACCCATGCCGTAATATGCAGCTTACACGAAAAACTACAGGGTGCATCGTGCACGGTGATGAGCAGCTGCAGTGTAGCGAATCCACCGAACGGACAAAAAATATGTAAATAAATAAATAAGAAAAAACCTGAGACCGACACAGAGAGAGTGAGGGAGGGAGAAAAGCCCGCAACCACCTGTAGGTTTTCCGCAACCGGTCGTGTTGTCCGCGTTGTTTGTTTATATCTCCGCGAAGACGGCGTGCGGCCGTCTGATGGCTCATCCTCCTCGGTCATCGTCGGCGGTGCATTTGTAATTATGCGCATGATATAAGTGCATTAATAACGCGTGACGTTTCGGGCGCGCCTCCGACTTTCGTGCGGGCATAGGTATACCTATAATACCTATGTTATAACGCGCCAGCTCTATGGGTGTACCGTGGCAGGTATACTGTAGGTACACCGTGGGTACGTATATAATATAGTATTACAATACGGTCGAACGGCCAGTGTTTGGTTATTTATTTTATTCGGGTTTGTTATGTGCCGGGGAAAGAGAAAAAAAAATCCGAGAGATGAAGAAGAAGAAGAAGAAGAAGAAATAATATTATACCTATACGTGTGGCGTGTGTGACGTGTGTGTGTGTACTGTGTATACTGCTGCTCGTAGTCTATTATAATAATATAATAAATATATTGTACCTATATGTGATATTGTGTGGTTATGTATATCCACATAGTTTGAGTTGCAGTGTGTGATATGTGCGCGGGGAAAAGGCACACGAACACACACACGCGAGCTCGCGCGCACAATATTAATACAACAATATTATGCTGTATAATATAATACGGTCGGAACACAATATAACATTACCTCCACCGCCGCCGCCCGCTCGGTAATAATTTATGACGACGACGCGGGCCAGAGTGAAAACCGTGAGTGGGTGTATATAATATTATTATTATTATTATTGTTCGTAACGGCGAGTATTGTAATAATAATAATATGTACGCATAGTGTACCCGGGCCCGGGACGTTATAGTATAATAATATTTTAATAGAATATTATCGGTTCCCATGGTACGCCCTCCACCGCCGGTGACGACGACCCGCGATCGGGTCCGGTAAAATCCGCGCCGCCGCCGTTTCCCCGGCCGCATCCGGTCCGCGAGTTTCGACCCGAGTACTTGCAGAGGGTGTGTGTGTATACCAGGTATAAAACACGATATTATCATGGTATACGGTGGGTCATCGATGACGTCGTTTCGTGATTTACAGGGTTTACATAGTCGTTCCATCGACGACGACGACGACGGACGGATGGCTGGCGCAAAGGCCGATGGTTCTATAATAACATTTTATCATAAAACTATATTATTATTATGTATATTGCAGAGTAACTATCCTTTCGAGGAAATTACGACGACAACTGAATAATGGCCAGTCAAATCCCCCCCCCCCCCGCCGCCGTTGCCTCGCGTTTCGATTAGCTCCGTCACCGTGCTAACCGGATACCCGTATATATACCAACGATGAATAAGTATATTGTAGGTATAACTATAGATAGATGTAAGCAGAGTCGGCACAGAAGGCACCGTCGTCCGTTTTTTCCTCTCCCTGGAATTATTGTGATATATTTTACGATTTCGTGTGTGTCTAAATCCTAAATTGCGCTCGTGTCGGGCGGTTAAAAAATGCGAAATGAGTCAAACCTAATACGAGGTATAGTTAGTATATTACCTAATAGGACAAAGACTTATAATAATAATATGACATACTTGAGTCGTGGAAAGACGATTCTGAATTTGATATTATGTACCAGTAAAATATGCAAATTTGCAATCATGCAAACACCTGTCGAATTCAGTTTACCAAATTTAAACGTTTTGATTTGTTTAGCTATTTGTATAACTATTTCTAAATGTGTCATATAACTTTTATCATGTGCATGGTTATTTTTTTGGTATTTTAATTTCACATTATGTCCAACTAAATAATTTCATTTTTTTGATTCAACCCGAAAACACGGGACAAATGAAAGTTTTCACGTCCCTCCGGTGGGAAACGATTTTCATACACAACAATTGTTGTTGCCGACCTTTTAGACGACCAGGAAAATATTTTCCCTTTCATGAATTTTTACATATGATTTACGGTTGCAAAAAACTTTCATTTCCTTTTATCCCGCACACTTTTTTACTCGAAAATTCTTTTACATATTATATGCACCTATTTCAAGGAAATATTTCAGAGGAAAACATTACGTTGGACAGAATTCATCGCACTCGTATATGATGGACATGTAATAAATAACGTCGGACCTTGCAATAAGTTTACAGACAAAAAATAAAAAAAACAACAAACGATATTATGCACTCTGATAAATATGTCCGTCCATATAAATATACCTCCCTTTACGTCGGAATTAAATGACATCAAAATGAAAATATTATATATTATGTACCTTCCTACCGTGAAAAATAAACCTTAAGGTAAGGTCATTTATGAATACTATTATAAACACCTCGTGTTTGCATATTCAAACCAAATTTGAAAACTTGGTCGTAAAAACAAAGTTTGCGTGTAAACGTCTCGTATAAACAACCACTCGATGTGTTTTAGTAAACAATTTTCCATCGTTATTTATAATAACAAAATGTACACCTATAACTTTGTGCGAAAAGAAACGGTAGACATTACGTCAACAACATTTGTATAATTTGTATTGTTTTATAAAGTTATACGATTTAAAGTAACGACATTACAAAATAACTGTATTGCGTTATTTACGAATTATTATTGCCAACGGGTAAACTTAAAAGTTTTCGATTTCATGCGAATGTTATGCATACTATTTCTGAATTAAATGTATTGTAAGCGTATTCGTCAAGAAACGAAAAATCCTTTTAAGTAATGGTATCCTCGGCAATAATCGCAATACGATGATAAATAAATGGGTAGGCGTAGGTATTTATTAATTTCCCAAATTGTATTTTGTCAAGCTTCGTTGATTACATTTTATGTCAAATATAAACGTCGATAGATTTATATCATATTATACGCGATGTGTGGGATTACGTATATGTATAGGCAGGTACGCGTCCGATGTTTGAAGACTAACGAGAAAGGCGTATAAAATAGTATTATACATTATATTACCGTATACCTAGGTATGTAACGGTTAAAACCGGAAAGAAACGTTTAGGATTTGACGGCCGCAAATCCTCGGACACCTTAGCTGTTTTATGAACTTTCATCATATTAGAAGCGTATATATATATATATATATATAGTCACTAATAAAGCTGCAGCTGTCCGTAATGTTTGGCTCATTTTCTACCCCACAGCAGCAGCAGCAGCAGCAGTTATCCCTCGTTAGCCCATCAATTGTCCTAAATCCGAGAGAGAGAGAGAAAAAAATAGGAAACTTTCACGGGCTCAAAAATTGTGCCTTTTTATTTCATCGTAAATTCGCTTGTACTCGCACCTACGCACGTAAGTTCTCG
>WHPZ01566786.1:20225-45351 GCA_016617965.1 Macrosiphum rosae
GCTCCCCGATAGTAATATATTGGAAAGCTCTGTATATTATATCGCGGGGAATTAAATTCTATTATATACGCTCCCACGTTAAAATGTTTTAGGCGCCAACGAAATATCCTCACATCGCGCAGTAATCGATCGCCGAACAATGTGTACCATTATAGACCTAAGCATTCCGGCATTATATTATGCACATTTTTTTTAACGTGTATATATTGTTATTATTATATACACTTCGGTGAACGTCGTTATGTGTTTTTGTGCGTTACGATAATATTAAATTATTAATTTTCGTCCTTTTGAATTTCTCGAATAATATCGTCGTATTATATGTATATATATATTATAATATTGTTATAATAACATTATAATATAGTACCCCTCGCCCGGGACGCCCCGGGCGGCCGCACAGTTCACTTACGCAATAACTCGTAACTCGCTAGACTCGACTTATTTATTAACATAAATTATTTACGTATATCGCATTTTTCGACGGAAAAATTCAAAAAATAAAATATTATTATCGGTTCGTTGCAGCAGCTCGGCGTGTGTACCTACCTACCTACCTACCTACCTACTTTGTTTTATAATATATTATAACATACTATGCATCGCACGTAGGTACCTATACCTGTACAGACAATAATAATGTACGGCTTACAAGTTATATAATATTTCCATGTCATTATAATAATACTAATAATATATTCAATTATTACCGTCCACGCACTGTAGCAATGGTGTTATAATAATATTATTCCGGATGCAAAAAATGCACGAATAGTTGCCAATATTTTAAATTGCTCGTTGATAGGTGCCTCTGTGCATTGAAAATATTTCGACGACGCTGGACTGAGATCGTTGACGTCCTGAGATATTTTAATCACACTGATTTGGGACATTGATTTCCTTTAGGTATATAATGTACATAGGTACTCGTCCTGCCATATACGTCTTGTCCTGAGCTATATTAGAAAAATTCGTGTCCCTCAATTCACGACTCGATCATGCATAAGACCATAATAATCTATGGACACAATAACCCAAATAATATAGACCGCATTGCCCGTGTATGCAATAATTTAACACCCATCGACATATATGTATTCAATATAAAAACCTTCAGTCATCCCTAAAGTATTATCTTGTTAAGGGTCCCTAATATTTACCAATATGATTGCACACAATTCTGTACTTTTTGATTGTTTCTACAGCAAAATATTTTAATACCCCTAATTATGTCAATTAATGTTATTTTTTAATTATGTCAAATACACACAAACTGTACTATTTATGTTACTTTGTATATTGTGCTTGAGCCTATGCACGGGCGTTTAAATAAATAAATATACGTGAAATTTTATAACAATATACAGGATGATTTGCCAAGCACACTCACCCCTCTTTTTTCTTTAATAATGCAATTATTATGATTTTTGGAATCTTTAAATATACTTATAAAGACCATATTTGCAAATCCTTCAAATGTTTCGTACCACTAAGGGAGTGTCCTGTGGCGATACAGACTTCAAATAAGAACCCTTTTTTTTACTGTAAATTATTTAATGAATATATTTTGAAAATTGTCATGGACCTATACCTACCCAATTCAAAATCCGGACGAGTAGTTTCTCAGTTATTAAAATGTTTATTCTAAGGATAATAGTCCTTAAAACGGGTTTTACAAAATTATAAGACAGATATGTAATATTGGATCTAGTATTGATTACATTTTATATTTGGACCATATTTAAAAATTATTAATGTTGATAAATTAATATCAATCACCTTAAGCGTCCCCAAATCTTCCGAACCCATTTTCGCGGACCACTGATAATTTATTTTGTATCCTTAGTACACAGTGTTATATAACTCCACATTGTACACGGACAATGTGACTGGACGTGCAAGCTAATTATTAGTTTATTACTGACGAGACGAAAACACAAGTCGGAATACATATAAATACCTACTCGTCTCTTGCGACTGCAGCTGCGGGCTCATGTAATATGCCTCTATATTTTTTATAACCGCCGAAACCGCCACCTCCTATACAAACCTGACGTACCTATACGAGAATCGCACAGAATAATAATAATAATAATATGTACACGTTTATTATTTCTCTTTTAATCGCCTATAATATGTTATAATAATATATAGCTATAATAGGTATCGATAAACAGCCACTCGCGACCGTCGTCGAAAAACTAGTAGCACGCTGCATAATAATCACGCTGCGTAAATCACTATTCGTACATATCGTTTTATATACCTACATAATATACCCGGCTACCAGCTATATACCTAATACCGCGTATCTATGCGTAATAATATTTCGTATCTGTGTGTTTTCATCTATACGACGATCGAAGTTGTCTGCCGTTCTGTCCGCAGCGCGGTGGGAGGGATAAAGGCTTTATGCGAGCTGCTGCAGGATTTCGTAATAATATAATTTTATGGAAAATGTGAGGCTATTTATATTATATTATTACAGATGTATATAGTTAAATAACGCGCATAATAATAATAATAATAATAATAATATTATGTACTAATGGTGTGTGGAGTTTTTATTTTTTTTATTTTTCAACGGGTGTCCGAGCCAGAATTGGAAAATTACCTAAGCGATATCGATAAGAATCGAACGCAGTCGCGAGGTATAAATCAATGACACCGGGTCAATACAAAGAGGTCATAGTGTTTATATATTATAATGGTATCGTTGTATCATCTCATCGCGAGTATAATATAGGTACCTATACTTACTATAAAATATATGTATAGGTAATATACACA
Source organism: Macrosiphum rosae (assembly GCA_016617965.1). NCBI lineage: Eukaryota > Metazoa > Arthropoda > Insecta > Hemiptera > Aphididae > Macrosiphum > Macrosiphum rosae. Next base: position 23,016 of record WHPZ01566786.1, read on the forward strand.
CAGCGCGAGCGTCTTTTCGCCGCGTGTTTTCAGTCGGCTTGTTATTAATAATAATAATAATAACATTATAACGACGATAGTTATTTATTTACATTTTTTGTTTAAGTGTGCGTTATTTTCTACACGACTATTATTTATATACACGTACCACGGTGTGTTTCGGACGAATATCTAAAAACGTTTCCGATCGCACAACACCGCCGCCGCCGCCGTCCAGCACTCGCACCCGACCGAAAATTCCGACGACGAGCTCGAGCAGACGTCGTCTTGCTCTTCTCCGGCCTCGCGTATGCGGTGATGTTGGAAGAAAATATGTAATGATAACCATACCTAATAATAATAATAATAATAATAATAATAATATATTTTTATTAAGCCGCACGGCATAATTAATACATCAGCACAGCGCGCGGACGGACCGAGTAAACCGTCAATCGGGCAAGGTAAAATTAAAAACGAAACGACTTTATGTAATTATAAACCTGACACGTAACGCCGAGAGATTAATGACCGAATGTTTGTTTTAAACAGCCCGGCCCGACGGCGAATGGCTGTTGGGCTTATTATGGTAGGTGTACACACACACTTGCATTATATACGTATTATAATATTATGACGTGTGTTGTGTGTGTATATCTGATAGCATCGGCGGCTCGGTGATATTTAATCATAACATAATATTATACGAATACAATCGAACGTCGTATAATTCGAGAATTAATTATTCAATGTTTATATCCGAACTGTCTGGCCCGGGTATTCGAATACTTCAAATCATAATATTATATTATTATTATTATTATTATAATGCGCTCGTCCGTCCTGTGCAGCGCGGCGCGCGGAATTCGCGTCTCTCGACGTATAATAACCATCATGATAGATAATAAAGAAATTGATGGGCCATTCCACCTTATACACCTAATACTCATTCTGTGATCGAAGAGAACTTTTGTTATGATGACCAATTACCGATAATCAATAACCAATGATACCAACGGTGGCGTACATTCAAACATTCCCTGGGGGGAGGGCCTTCCCTTTAAAACTACCCATTTTCCTCACAATCAAAAACATATAAATATTAACAGGTAAAATAACAAAACAAATACAAACGTTTACATAATTCATGGCAGTTGAATACTGTTAAATACGTGCATATTTTTTTTAGCCCTGGGGGGGGGATTTTAACCCGAGACCCCCGTTTGCCAGAATCCACTAATCTCCTAGACCACTTATCCAATCGGCACCAAATTTTGTATTGATAACCAATGGTACTATAATAATAGGTCATGACTAAAACATGCAAACTGCATATTAACACCAAATCGAACTGTTAATTATTTACGAACAACGTCCGCCGCACTACAGCGTGTTCGTAATAATACGTTATAGGTTGCCTATTATATCATTATTACAGTTGCAAAAAGATAATATTATAACGATTGACGATCAAATTTTAAATACTTATTTTTGAAATAAAATAAGGAGTATACTCATATTATTAAGATATACGTTTTTACTAGACATTCTATATTAATACCTACCATAAAACATGTCATTATAATGTTATAATCACCGAGTTATCAATGATAATTCTTATTGATTTACATACTAGTTAGTAGTCTGTATAGTAGCCTGTAGCCTGTATATACAGTGTAGGTCCTACGCTGTACACCACGTAAAAAAAGAATTATCGGTTTATCTATAAACTCGTACGGAAGATAAAGCCAATAGATCAGTTTGAGTAAATATATATATTTTTTTTTCAAATACCTTGATATTATAAATAGTCGTGTGAACCGTCAACCAAAATTTGGACTTAGTATTAGTCGGTAATTTTTAGCAAATGTTTCGAAATAGAAACTAGGTTAAGTGATAATAGTATTATAATATAATAAGTGATAGCCCGAGATAGGAGTAGACGAATATGGGTCCTTCGGGGTTGATCGCTTGATGCGGTCACTGTACGACACTGTTGGACGAAACAGCTACTTAGTAATAAAGTACCTATGACCCATATACCATATTATATTATATAATAATATAGCGTCCCCAACTTAGCAATTTACAATAGTTTTTAATCATTGTTATACGAAATGTCATTCACATTATTCACTTTGCAGCCCACCGGATCTGCCCTATGCGTGTGTTGCGTGCTTATAAGTACCTATTACAAGTGTCGACGAGAGTACAAAAACGACGTTTATAAAGCTGCGCAGCCGTATATTTTACTAATGGTATGTTAACAACTGTGATATTATTTTATAAACTACAATAACTGTATATTTCATTGTGAATTTACAAAAGTAAAACGGATCTCAAAAGCTCTCAACACTCATTGATTTCCACACTACACCGGACTCCATGTTATAAGAAATCTGAAAGAAACTATAATCCTACCAAGTAATATTGTTGATGTTTGTTGGAAAAATGTCCACGGACATTAAAATTGAAAACCATTTAGTTATAATAATATTATTTACTATACGACGCATACCGAAACCATAATATTATGGGTATATGTGGTAGGTACTATATTACTGCAATACATCGAAAAGCGGTTAATTGTATCTTTCTTCTCGGAAAACTCACTATAATAATATATTTTATTCATTCAAGTTTTCCGGGCCGCAGGTCACGCGACCCATTTACGCTTTCCCGATACGCCTCACGCTGCCGTTTCCACCGAAATACCGTCACACGACTTTCCCGGACACACACACACGCACACACACATCCGACCATTAATCACCCGTTTGCACCTCATTAGCTTATACACGGGACCCGGACGATGTTTTATCGCGTATATGCTTTATATCAAACGCAACTATACATATATACATAATATTAATAATATATATATAGTGGCAGCGGTATTATTATTATTATTTTTATTTAATTGATACCGAGTTTTCGGTGTGTGTGCGGAAAACTTGGCACTAGCAGCCGACGGCGGCCGATAGGAATGAACGATAGCAGGCGATGGAAATCACGCACGACCCGCCTAGACCGTGTGCTAATTGCCCGACATCACGGAAATCCAAAAGCCGCCACCGCCGCCGCCACTCGAAAGTCCCGCGAGTCCCTATCCGTCGTCGATTTTCGCAAAACCGTACCTAATAAAAAATATTACTATTATTGTTAAACGGACGGCGAGCGAGAAAAACGATGTACAATGAAACTTCAATAGCTCGAACGTCTTTAGTCGAATTTTCGACGACTCGAAGGAATATCGAAGTACATACAATTTTTTCTATAACTCGAATTTTTTTCGCCCCCAACCGATTCGAGTTATTGACGTTCCACTGTAGTATGATAGTACAGATACGAGTCGATGCGCATTTTGCCGTTATATATTGTTTGATTACTGCGATATTATATACTCGCATAGTCTGCAGGTAGAAAAAAAATTATGACAACACTATGTCCTGTACGCAGTTTTCGTCGTCAAAATCCAGACGAGAGAAGTCTTTTTTCCCCAAATTAATACCCGCATACATAGTGATTTTGGCTTGTTCGTTTCAACCCTTCTAAACTTGTGTTGCTTCAATAATTGTATACCTATTGTGTCATTGCAGTTTTCGTCGGCACAGTAGCTGCTGCGGTGGTCACCGCGTCCAGAAAACTCGGGCAGACTCGATGCGATAAGATTTCGTGACCACTGAAAGAAGATTACAGTGCTGCAAGATCGATATCATAATAATAATGCTATTGTACTCTGCAGCAGAAAATATGTATCCGTCCGTCCGTTTAAATGTCGGTTTTGTTTTTTATTTTTTTTTACTCCGAGCTAGCCTAATGAAGTTTCTTCTGCGCTATTTTGTAATCGAACAATTCAAATGAGCGTAGGTATAATATATTATGTTATACGTATATAGCCTTATTAGTTAATCAGAGATCGCTATCGACTCGATAGTCGATAGTGTTACACTCTGTTTGCGCGGTAGGTACCGTGCCCGTTCGCGTTTTGCATTCGTGACCAAATACGAAGTTTTATTCGTCTGTTAATTTCTTCTCTTTTTTCCCTTTTCTATATTATGTATATACACGTTGCGCAAGTATTGTAAGTACTTTTCCTTTTGCGTCGTCGCACACCGTCGGCGGCAGTAACTGAATTACGCTTTTGTATTTCATTATAACGTGTGCGCGATTATTGCATTTTCAGCTGCACGCGTATATGCATAATAATATTATAATATGTAATACAAGGCGACGCCTAACGCCGTTGTAGTTAGCTGCAGCAGCTGCGCGGTGATGATGAACTCTCAATCGGAAAATTCGTCCAAGTCCTCGATATGAATAATATTCTATTACGGTATTATAATATATATATATATATATATCGTGTTATTATGACATATTATTATACTGCTGCAGCAGCGTGCATCGTTGTGCATTGTTGCGCAGTCGTATATAGTTGTGTACCGATTATTAAGAATTCAATTACGCCGTCGGTTCGTGTACCTACCACACACAATCATAAAAATAAAGTACGATTTGTTCGCCAATATTGACAATTGAAATGTTCATTTATCATTCCATTCCGATATATACAGTACCACGACGAGACCATTCACTGCGACTCCTATACGGTGTATATTATTATTATGTAGGTCAAATAATCGAAGACAAAAGTCTTAAACATCACATTCATATATATTATATTATTGTATTATATTTTAGTATCGGTAATAAAATCCATAACGATCACCCGCGACTTTCCCTCGGCCAACTATATGTATAGGTACACTGCAGATGTACAACTATACGACTCGACGTAGCAAAACCTTCGCGTAATGGGAAATTTGTTCAAGAATTTTACGACACGAAAAAAGTCATTTTAAAATCCGCTATCGAGTGCACGAATCGCGATTGTCCTTCGGACGCGAAATAACGCAATTTTATTGTTTCTAGGTATGCGGGTCTATATCATCATAAGATATAAAATACATCTTTTACATGTTTAATAATTACACAGGTAAAGACATTTTGTATGCAATGAATCGTATAATTATTAAGAACCGTTACATTTTAATATTTTATTTATTTTATTACCGGTGAGAGAAATCCGTTCCACGAGTTTTTACTCGATAACGTGTTTTTTTTATTCTTAAATTGTATTTGTTTTATTGAATCGTTATTTGTTTAGATGTCGGCTGAACTATATACCTACTATTATAATAATATGTCACGACTTATAATTTATTGTATATAATTATTATTATTATATACGTTCTCCGACCATGACATATCAAACTGTTTATTTATTTATTTATTTATTTTTTTGTCGTTATTGATTGTCGAAAACCGTCTACTCGTTTTGTTATTATTATTATTATTTTTTTTTTTTAACAAAACCGATCACTCGTGCAGCTTGTAATTATTAAAAGTCCAACAATGTTCCAGTTTTAAACCGTAAACAACAGGATCTCATATTATATTATATTATATCGTGTCGGTACTCACAATACAGTCTATATATAGTCGTAATTTCGCTGCGGAAACTAAATTAAATATCCACGTAAAAAATCTCGCAATCAGTCAGTGTCGAAGTGTCTGTTTGACATTTCCCAAACGAATTTTTACGCAAAAAAAGAAAATAAATATGCACGTCACTCTGTAAACTGTTTATCGACAGTACAACCGACCGACCAGCAATATTACTATCGGGTGAATACGCGTATGGCACCTCTGCACACAAAGCTCTGCGGTTAGAGGAGGGGACTCGAATGTGCAGTGGTGTTTTCGTAAAAAATCTATAGGGCTGAACTCAATTCAATACGATACAAATATGCGGGATATGCAATGAATTTATAAGCTCAAAACTGATCGGATTCAACGCCTTTAACCCAAAGAGTATAGCTCACTTCGGATCGCGAAAATCTATTTTGCTTCACGCTCTTACATAATATACATTTAAAAATTCTCAAATTTGTATTGCATATTTGGATGTTTTTTAATTTTTCGACCATTTTTTAGCATTTTCGGTAATTTTGTTAGTTTTAATGAATATCTGTATATCAAACGATTTCAGTTGCGGATTTGATTTGTCTTCTAGGCGGGGGCCGGGGAGCAATATCATTTTGGTCCAAAAATTCTACTTTTAACCATTTACCTATTTAGGCCTATACAGAGGGAAAAACATGTATGCAATAGTAAAATGTGTATGCCACGATAATAATTTATAAGCACCCTGAAATTCTAATCAAATTTTCATCTAATTTCGGTTTTTTTAATAAATTATTTTTAATTTATTGTACATTTTAAATTAGATAGATATACCTAATAAAACATAGCATTAAAATATAATTATTAAAATATAATTACCTAAATACATTTAATACATTTTTAGCCATTATTCAGAGCATTTTTCGACGGGTTTTAGAGCGCATTTAAATCCGGGCCCTATAGTAATAATAACTGATTCTAAATATTTATTATACGACGTTCTAACTTATAGACGATTAATAAATGTCATATGACAATAAATAATTATATATAGGTACAGAATACAAGTACAGTGCTCAATTTTTTCAAATTTTAAGGCATACTATTACGACTTACGAGTATAGCGCGCGCTGCACGTGCAACGTATTTAAACTATTTCCACAGCCTCACAGAGAGTACGCTAATTATTTACCGAAATCTTTTATCATACCCCCCCCACGCGTATAGTGTATAGTATACACTGTATACCCTCCAAAACACCACTGCGGTGCGCGACGCGATCGAGTTTATCTATAGGTAAATACTTTTACGTAATTTGGTTTTTCGTTGCAAAAAAGTAATCTGTTTTTTTCCTCCGTCCTGCCTGGCAGTGTAGTGTTGTATAGCATCGGGTACGTTTATATCAAAACTTTAATGGACCGTGGGGCGTGTCGACGACGATCATCGCCGAAATTCCGTCCAAATGGCAGCTTTCTCACGACAATCATCCGCCGCCGCCGTCGCCGGCCCCGGTTAATAATAAAATAATGGATTTCCTCGGATGGCGCCACACACCTTTTATATCTCACCGTTTCGGGCGTCTTCCGATGTGTATAGGTCCCTACCTCCATTTCATACGCATATAACGTCGTTATATACAGCGCCGACTCGGTCAAAAGTTCTCTCTCCCTCTAATATATATATATATATTATAGGTATATTGTTCCGTGGGTATACATCGCGTGTTGTATATTATATTTTATAGTTCGGCCAACGTGCTTCGTTTTCCCACTAAAAGCAAACTTGTACTTCGCTCTGTATATATACAACGAATTAACGGCCAATACAATATTCAGACGGCGTAGATATATAATATATAATATGGCAGCACTCTTCCGACGTCGACGAGCTTGCTGCTATATATAGTAATCTCTCTATCTATGTATTTATAATAAATGTGCCCAGTGAACACCATATAGCTATAATATTATACTGTACACGGTCGTCGTAAGGTATATAATATACCCAGGTATATAATATTATATATCGCTGGTGTTAAAGTCCTGGACAGCGTTTTGAAAAAGTTTGGTTTTTCACCGAGACTTGCAGGCGTAATGCAATATTCACGAAAACGGCGCGGCGTCGACGTCGTCAAAATAAAAATATAATACACACAATACCTATAATATTATTATTGTACTCCCCGCAACAATAATACAATATATATTATTATTATTATCATGAATATAACTTTATTATCGTCTTATCAACCGGCGAGGTGCAAGCAGCTCACGACTTGCAAAGTGTATCACCCTAGTTGTAGGTATAATGACTAATAATATGAATAATTTTGTACCTACACGACGTGCAACATTATTGCATGACGTCTAATAATAATATATACCATCGCACAACGGAATACGTAAACCACGGCGCCATCTATCAGGGTTTTCGGTAAACTAAAAAATCTCACACACTCGCCGTCTACGTTTTGGCATCTTACCTATTTTAATATTATTATTATGACATAACGTAATTATAATTGTGTGCGATAGAATATCGTATTAATTTCATCGTACTCCGTGCTAGTGATTCTGCGACGAGTAGTTTGTTTATGCCGCATTTGTTTTTGGATTTAAAATAAAAAAGCGTTTTTAATAAAGATGAAAAACAATGACAGCGTGAACACACTGTATTATGATAGTCGTCACACACTATAAGGTCTGTATGCGTCGTTAGTTTCCTATCTGGGTGGTCTCAATTCAACTGCTGAATTTCAAAATTGTAAGTTTAAAATAACAATAATTAACTGTGTTATAAAAACAAAATACTGGATAATAATATGTGTTTAGAAAACAACTCTCCAGTATCTCTGCCCACAATAATATAGTAACTGTGTCGACGACTGACATTGCAACGAGAAAATTATCCAAAACCTCTAGTAACAACATAGGCGCAATTTGGATTGAACTTATGGGGGTGCTAGATTTATATCGAAATAAATGGGGGCTTTACCCCGCACATCCCCTTCCATTCATACAACTTTATTTTATACACCTTCTCATTAATCTTAATACAAATAAATACACTTTTACCTATATTATTATTCTGATACTTATGTATCATTATTCATTATTATTATGAATATGTGTCTTAGAAATAATTGTATCCAAAAACATATGGCATAATTTTATAGTCTATAAAAATTCGACGATGCTATCAAAAATCTAGGGGTGCTAATATAATTTTTGGGAGTACTAAGCACCCCCATGCACCCCCCAAGTTAAGCCTATGAGTAACAATACAACTTATAAAATATATTGACGGTCATCGCTTCTAAAAAATATAACGATTTCTTAAGAACACATTAAATAAGAATCAAACTCACAGTTATAAGTACTTAAATAATGATTGTTAAGATATTGAGAATGTTCAACAAAATTAATAATTATAATAGTTACGTTTTAAATGTTATTGTATTATAATTGTTAATTAAATACATAGGTAATAATATTGTGTAGTAATTTAATTGTCTTTACAAGGATTTAATTAAACTCATAAATATTTAACCTATTATTCGAGCAGGTACCTACAATAACAAGCAATTTAATTACACATTTTAATTTAAAATAAGTTTAACAGTACATTAATATTATGAAAATAAATCATGAAGCTAAAAAAAATGCTCTTTGAAATCAATTAAATAGTTTGTATAATTTGTGGATTACATTATTAGCATATTGTGTGATCAATTTTAATTCTTTTTTTATAACATCAACAATTGTAATAACTATTAATGAGAGCCGAGAGGTGTCTGACAAAATATGTTCACTAAATCATCAAATTATTTTAACGCAGAATTCATTAAAATAATGATGGTTTAAATATAAGGTCAAAAATCAATGTGGATAATATCTATTCATCCATCGCAGCCACTCGTTTGTCGCCAAGTATATTATCCTTATTAGAAAGAAAAATTAAATTAACATTTTTTTTTTAAACTAATAATAAACTGGTACCTTTTTAGTGGTAATACTTGTTTATAATAATGATTTTGTCTGAAAAACGAACGGAGTTTTCATGATGTGTCAGACTGCCGGTATACGCACTAACACTATACTTAAACGTGACATTGTGACAATGTGCATAATATATAACAACCGTGACATAAAATCGTTTAGTTTAATATTATGCAATACGAACATTTTATTACGAGTACGTGATTTAATTGTAGGGTGGCAACAATGAATACAATTATATTAAATTGAAGTAACAATATTTTAAACATTATAACTGGAAATATTATAATAATATACGAATGCAAATTTTATAGCATAGGTATTGTATATGCTAAGGTAGGTAACTATAAGAATAAAACTCAACTTGGAGAAAATCGTAATTCATAAAAATAAAGTTTCATTCAAACCCAAACAACGAATCGATAAAATGTTCTAGTAAATATTATAATAAGCACCGTCAAAGACAAAACCCATGTTTGTTTATTGTGTTATGATTTTTTGAAAAAAATTCAAAGTCAACGTATATCAGGATAATAATATTTTTATTTAAATATTCAACACGAGAAGAATAAAATATGAAAGATAATATTTTTATTTATTATGTTTTCAAACGATTCGAATGCTATGCGCATATATTATTTACAAAGTTTTCATATTCTGTTACGGCGAGGAGTTAAAAAGTGATAAATGATTACATATTGTATTTTTATTTTCACTTCTTCACAACAAATGTATAAGTATTTTTTTAATTTAATGTACAATAATAAATGGGACGGTGACGGTGGCAGTTAAATGTCGGTATTCTACTTGAAATGAAGGAAATAAAAAAAAAAAAAAATGAAAATGTATGAGGGTTTGTTTGAAATGTTACGGTGTCCAGACGGCATTTCGCAAAGGGTCATTTAACAGACGGAGAATAATAAATTGCCCGGACAAAAGCTTTTGGGGTGTGATTTGGCGTGAAACTTTTGTGAAATTCCATAGACGAAAAGCTGTAGTGCGGGCCACGCGAAGGGGGTAAGGATCGTTAATTGGAACAAGGGAAAAAAAAAATCCTCAGGCGGAATATTACACCGGTGGAAAAGATTATAAAACGTCACCGGAAAATGCGTAACGGCCAAAAGGAAATTAACAACGAGGGGTAGGGTAACGTGATAAAGAATAAAGTGGGTAGGAATGTAATAATAATAATAGTGCAGCCAAATGTCATTCTGGTTATTAGGCTAATATGCGCAATAAAGATTGCCCAATTAATTATCAAACGTTAATATTGTCTTCGCGTACTTATTTTATTAACAAATAAAAGTACTGTTAGATTTTGTCGTTTCGATAAATTTTTTCAAATGTTTGTTAAATTTGGATTCCATTTTCAACACACGCGTACAAAATAGTAGGTAACGAAGTGTAATATACTAATAGTGTCGTACTGTCGTGTGAAGTACAAACACTCGACTGGTTAGTGGTTAGTCGAAATATCAATTATTGTTCATATTATATAATTGTTGACTGATTTTATCAAGACAGCTATTAATTTTATCATTCCGATATGAACATATCACATATTAATATGGGAAAACTATGATTCTTAAATAGGCAGTACGATAGATAACAAAAATAGTCATAGTTTATTATAAAATGTCATTGAATTTAATTTATTAGAAAAATACCGTGGTTCACATTGCCCGGGCAGGTCCACATTGCCCGTAACATATATACATAATAATATTATAATAATTATGCCAAAAGAAAATTAACACTTCTTTTACAAAATAAATTAAAACATTGAATTAGGTACTCTTTTGTAGGTACCTATATAATATTATGTAGCGTATTATTATGATTTTAAATTATAATTTGTAACTAATAGTTGAAAATAAAAGCTTCAATACATAATATTAAACGATGATGTGAGATTAGTCCACGTTAGTCAAGTCCATCTTTAAAAATACAACTCTATAGTATAGATATATAATTTCGAGAATATTATTACTCCCAAAAGTGGTGGGTAGGTGTAGTAGTCGAGTACAAGTCTTCTATATAATATGAAGCATATAAAAGCAAACAATACGACTATAGAATTTCAACCAGTTTAAGTCAATACTTCGTGTTAACCTGCGTGTCTTGTCTTGTTTGAACCAGCTGGAATTCAATCCTGTAAAAAGTATGTATGTAACACGTATATATATATATATGTACAGTGCGTACACTCCACTCTTCTTTCGTCCCTACTTTATAAGTGAAATCCTGGTCTAAACACACAATTGTGCTATGTGAATGATTTATAAACAAACGGAACGCGCTCGTCTCGTGTACTTTAATCAAAGGGTGAAACGGAATTTCATTTAAATCCATTGTCTGACAATTCATCAATATAATTGTCCCGATGACAATTTCTCCGCCCGTTTAAATATTTCCGTTGAGCAAATTATAATCATTTACTGCTGCCCCCCCCCCCCCTCCGAATTAATTGTTTAACTGCAGTAAATCAATATTTCGTTAACCATCATGCACTGAGCACTTTAATCAATTACACAGACCGTTCACTACTGTTATTGGTCTGACCGCGAGAGGGTTGTGTATTAATTAAAAATAATATATTTATGCTTTAGTCGTGTCGACATAAATATTATTTGAGAAATATAATATTCAAGGTGATGTTTTAAGCATGATCACCCTATTTGTATGATTAATTTACACATATATTGAACTGTTTAAACTATGATTTTTGGATTTTTTTAATTCACTCGAAGACCATATTTTTTAATACTTGAAATTGTTCGTATCACCGATCCTGTGAAAATACAAACTTCTGTTTTTTAAATAGAAACCACCTTTTCACTTTTAGTTATTCGAACTTAAATAGTACAAAAAGTATCAGAAAATCGAAAACACAGTCTTTAGGTATACCTACTCTAATTCTCTAAAAATCTGATCTAAATCTAAAAAATCTGAAAAATCTAAATCTCTGAAAATTCAAGAAATAAGAATTTGAATAAGAGTATTAATAAAGGGAATAACGGGTGTGAGCATGTTTAAAAAATCACCCCCCATATATTATATAAGGTCTTGTCGTTGTTTTTGTTTATTTCGGCGTACACAAAAAGCTATTGTCTATTATACCTTCCTACCTATACTATATATTATACCATCGAATACTCAAAACACGGGAACGAGTCGTATTATACACAATACCTATCGTTCGATAAACGAATCTATATGATATAAATATATAATATACGCGTATGTACAATCTATAGAATAATAATATATTTGGTACATATTACTATTATTATACGTATCCAATATTGTACGGGTAAATTGGATGATGTATTAGATATGGGATCAGTGTATAAAACGTATACTCACACACATATATATATATATATTATATATATGATATGTACGCGGCCAACACGTGGCTTCTGATTATCATCTTTGATTAAATGTACTTTGTTGTAAGCTGGCGAGGATTTTTATTAGATATTGTTCACGTGACCGCATTATAATACGGGCACGTACGCGCCGCCGAATTTATTCGTTCGGTGTTTTTCCGGCAAAATATAGGTTTTTCACTACAACCACCGAACGGACGGGAATCGTGGGCCACGTGTACCGTATATAATTTGGGCAAACTGTTGTTTTCGTCCCCCTGTAGCAGCTATATATAACGTATAAAAGAACGTACCTAATTTACTGGGTCCGATCGAGTAATGCAAAAATACCCTCACGAACAAAGTAGATACTTTATAATGGTATATTAGCTCTTTATTTTATTTATATATTTTTTTTTTAATGAAACGAAGATCCTCAGCTCCAACGGCCATCGGATATCGCTGTGGATTTGCATAACGTATTATATAAACACGCCGTAGGTACAATATTATTATATTTTATATCATTGCTCGGGGTCTGGTTGTTTTCAGAAATATTGAAATAACCAGCTTTTGATATGAAAAATTGCCGGTCGTTGAATTGAGCATATTATAATATTTTCCACTGTGGCGCCGATTGGAGTATTTAACATTGAGTATAATAATATTATATATGTTATATTTTTATCGTTACGGCTTGTGTGCAGCGAAAAACGCAAGAATATATTTTAATATTATTATTAAAACGAATTTTCATGAAAAAAAAAATATAAATTATGCCGGTCTATATCACAATAATTTCAATAAAAAACCCAATTGCATATTTACTAGACCATAAAAAACACTTAATAATCGCTTTTGCAGTACATTATAATATATACAAGGCGATATGAATATAGTGCAATTTTGTACGAGAAATATTTTTAAAACAATACGCTTCTGCAAAATAGCAATAGTAAAATAAAGAATTTATACACAGTTTGTGATAAAAATAAGAAATATATTTTATTTTTTAAGAATGTGTTCACCCATTCGTATTAAAAATGTAATTTCAGTTTATGAACAGAGTAAGAAAATTATAGATTTTATGGCAAAGTATATATTTTTATTTTACAATCGTTCAATGTAGTAGTAAAGTTTAACAGTGTTCCGTATAATACCTACTCGTACATTGGATCACAGAAAACTAAATTTATAATTCGAGCAAAACTAAAGTTTAAACCTTTTTAAATATAAAATTATATAAGTGCACTGCATTCGACAAAACTAAAAAAAAAAAATCACAAAATAATCAACATTATTAAATTATTTTTATGTAGGTATAGGTAAATATAATGGATTTTCATAATAAACAAAAATTTTTGATTTAAAAAATAATCATATCAATAACTAATTTTCAATTAACTGCGTTCATTAGGTACTTTTTTAGGGTATTCTTTACAGCACACTTAAATTAATTTTGATTTCAGTTTAAATGTCGCACATAACATTATATAATATGAATTTGAATACGGAAAAAAATAAACATCACAACATGTAATTAGAGTTTATTATGTTACATTTTATCAAGTTCCAACTTAGGTTTGGTAGTTATTATTCAAATATAAGGTGATGGGAATCGATTTTGGAATACAATGATTCGTCGTTTTCAAATATTCAAAACGAAAGCAAATACACTCACCGACAGGAGTCCATTTAAAACAGCCGCCCACCATATTATTATGTGGCCTTAAAGTATATATGTTCGAGTTCGTGGTTTATTGGTTTGAACGCACTCGAAGAACGAATTATGAAATATTTCTTTTTTTTTTTTGTTTCCGATCGTTTTCACTTAGAGAACTATTTATCGTGATCAGAACATATTACGGAATGTATTTTATCGAATACACATGCTTAAAATGCCGATTTAAATGAACCGAGTGGCAGTCAATCTAACGGTCGTTAATGGTATAAATTAGGGTCTAAAGCCGTGACACTGTAAGACCAAATATCCATTAAACTATTAGTGCGCATTTTTTCAAGGAAATCAGGAGGAAAATCCCGTTTACGAATACCTTCCGCATGTGTTTACTTATATGCAGATGGCCATGGCCGCCGCAAGTACACTTAATTACGGGAATTAGAGAAGACATTGGGGAGGTTTTTGACCCCGAAATCCTTTCACCCCCTTTCTAAATATTACCCAGAAGTTCGATCAAAAGTTTCCGGAATACCCTATATGGTTAAAGTTTAAGCCATTAAAAAATGGTTCCCGGATAGGCCTCACCCTTATTTGTACGTCGGGAAACGCGTAAAATGTTTTAATACGGTCGATTGCACTCGATATTCATTGAGTGCATTTATTACCGGAAACAATGGTTATATTGTTGTATGCAGAGGCGCAGCGCACATGGCGAAAAAAATTATATATAATTAAAATAATAAAACAGCGTTTTATTCGTGTAGAATAGAAAAATTGTAACTTCAATGGATTACATAACTTCAACACTTCAAACGATAATGACGTTTATAAGTCCGTCATATTCGAATAAAACAAATAATAAACAAACGTTTTAATTTAAACATTTTCATAATAATATAATAATAATAAATTACTATATTAAAATGTAGTGCAATGATTTATTTGCATTGGAGAACAATATGAATTCAATAAAATATTATACTTACAAAAAAATTATGTACATGTATATTATTATTGTAAGTACAGTGTGGTAATAGTGGTAACTGGTACCTATATCCTTGATATAATCTCTGATGTTATACCAATGTACCATCGGACATTGTTTGTTGATAATTCGACGTAATTAGGTATTTAGAATCGAATCGTTGTGATGATGATTATAATATTGATAATAATTATTAACAAACAATAGAGTGATGAATCCAAATTGTATAATAATAATAATATGATGTTTACTCGTTTACGAACAATGGACGCGTACAAGATAATAGGTACTACGACGGCTTGGGATTTGGGACCCGCATTAACTGATTTATCAAAAATGAATTCTTTTTGAATTTGTAAATACACCGTTTCAATAATTATACACCAATATTAGTTTATGCTTTATTTGCACGTATAATTGTATTTGATTTACCCGCAGTAAAAAAAAAAATGTTCTTTGATAATATTGTTTAATTTAAAAGTTATTAGCAAATACGTGAATATATAGGTACCGCTGTGCGATGTGTGGATTGCTTTCAAACGTTTAAAATTTTTAAAATGTCCAAGTTAAATTTTTGTGTTTTCGATTATACCGATAATTAATATTATGATTAAGGCTGTGAATTTGTAGGAAAATGCAATTTTTTTTTGGTGATTGTGAGACGTAGCTTTGTAAGTACATCATTTGAATTATGTGACTACGAATCCATTAATGAAACTTTTAATTTGCATTTTTAGGTCATATTTTCCTTTTTAGTTCATTTTCCGGTATTTTTAATCAAATTCGATCAATGGACATGTTTGAAAAATGTTTTTCAATTAAATCAATAACCATTTTATCGAAATTTTATACTATAATTTTTTGCATTTTATATTGCATTTTTTTGACATTTTTAAGGTTTTTTAGTGCATTAATTCACAGCCCTGATTATGATGATAATCTTTTAAAAATGAAACTAGCAATAAACGATCAAGTATTGAAATATTATGTAACTTAAATATGTCATGCTAAAAGTGTATCTGCCTATAAATAGTTATATTCCTTTTGACCCTAACTAAATCGTTTGTACCTATATCGCACTCGTCGTAGGCACTAACACAGTAAGTTGTAGACGAAATATCATAATAGTTATGACAATATCATCGTACAACGTAATAATCTTATTAGCTTATACGTTTAAACGACAGTTTATAACAATAATCACGAGTTGATTTCGTCTGTACTTAGAGTGTTGCAGCGTTCGCTTTATTGCTTCGGGCCTATAATTTCGGCAACCTTCTGTTCAGAAGTATAGTTTTGTAAAGCGATCGTTTTTCATCTGCAGTCGTTGATCCGGAATGTCCCATTGGGACATATTATTATGCCAGTTCGTCGCAGAACAAACGGAAATGTTATTGTTTTTCTCTCATGACGGTACAATAATAATAATAATCGAGTAAGACCGACGCATAGTGAAATAGTGAATACTATTATAATGTAGTCGCCATCCTACACTATAATATATTATATGCGTATTATTGTGCGAAGTATAGTTGATTTACTCGACACCGTGTCGTATATTATTATAACATTATATTAATAATATTCTTTACGGACTGCCAGACGCATCGACATGCGAAATGAAATCGCTACTGTTATTACTATT
This sequence comes from Macrosiphum rosae, assembly GCA_016617965.1. Classification (NCBI taxonomy): domain Eukaryota; kingdom Metazoa; phylum Arthropoda; class Insecta; order Hemiptera; family Aphididae; genus Macrosiphum; species Macrosiphum rosae. The sequence goes on from WHPZ01566786.1 coordinate 40,144, forward strand.
ATTTTACAGCTGTCGAGCCAAACTTTAAGCCGTTTTCGTGCGCGTGCGTGCGCTCCTCGCGCGGAGGTCCTTTGAAAAGTGAGCGCTTGTCAAACGCGTTAAATGTGGTTTGTAAATTATACCCATGAATTCGGGGACTCGGGACGACTCACGTTTCCCGACCGACCGCTATTAAGTGCTCGAATAACTAACCCCCCCCCCCCGCATTCGCCCCAAAGTCTTCAATACTGGGGCCCGAGACCGGAGAGAAGACGATCCCGCTAAATTATAGTGTGCGCGATTCGACAAAATTACAGTGCAATGCGCAAAATAATAATAATTTGCAACTCTTGTTCGTAATTATTTGATAAACGCATATAGGTCTTACCTATACGGTTTTAAAGAGAAAAGAGCTTTTTACGCGACGGCGGCGGTCTTCAAGTCGAGTTTTCCCACGTAGGTACCTATACCTACACACCTACAGACTACTATACTAAGTATTATCTTTAAAGTATAGTTAATTACCTTTCCACTCGATGAAGTAGCCTTTCGCCTTTAGAGCCAATTTATGTGTTTTTTGTTGGTTACTATTAATATTACTGCGACCGCTATTCGATCTATCGACTTCTGCACATTTACATATTTCACAATAAACAATGCTAGTTGAATTTGAAGTTGAATTCATGAACGGAAATTCTTTTTGTAAATCATCACTATCAAAAGTACACTTCCTACGAGGCGTAGCCATTTCAAAAAATAATTTTACTTTATAATAATATTTTATTTGATTAATTGTAAAACGTTACCATAAATCAAGATAACGAGGAGGCCTTGCCGCTAAAGATAATAAACAATATCATGCCGCAGCTTTGTTATAACAGTGCCTCCACTTTGTAGATCACGAATTTTCGTAAAACACCGATATGTATGAATTTTATTTTTTCTATACAAATTAAAGATGTCAAAAGTCTTACGAATTTTATAATTATGTTATTTTAAAACAAATGTCCATTTGTAATTATTGTTACATCATTTAAAATAAGTATACTTGTCGCCTGTTGGTGTTCAATTTATTTAGGACAATTATAGGACATGTCTTCAAAAACAAGTACTGTCCTTGTAAAATAAGTATGTCCGTTCACCATTCCTGTAGTCCAATAGCGAAACAACACGATTTTCTGTAGAAAAATTAACGAAATTACACGTCGACGATTTGGACGTTCGTTAAGATGTAATAATTATTTGAAAATCAACTTTGCGCATTAGTACTACACTGTCTATTATTAGTCTTTATATATTATGTCGTTCGAAAATAATACTTTATTTACCGAGGATTTAGCGGATAAACGTCCTGCAGGCGAATAAACACTCGTTTTTCCGATTAATATTTTATTACGATTCACTTTTTAAGTATCAGAAGTGTATATTATAGTGATTAACTGAGAATGAAAAAAGTTGGAAAAAACGGTATGTTCAATTAAAAATATAGTAGTTCATTAACTGTGGATGCTCTCTCTCTCTCTCTCTATATATATATATATATATATATATAAATATCCACTAAAATACTCGTATCACCTCCCTATAAAATAAATCAATTTAAAACAAATTAGTTAAATCTACAACGGAGTATGGTTAATTTGTTTTTAAGTTTAATGAAAAAAGTTTTTTAATCGACTTCCGCTAATAAGTTTTTTTTCTTATTGTTTGTTGAACGTCAAACCATACAACCTTTAATGAAAACAAAACCACTATATATAGGTACCTAATATTACGTGGTCGTTGTGTGTTTTTTACTTAAAAGTGTCATTGTACCTACACTGTATTATATTAAATCCGCGGCGGTTAATAATAACAACTATGCATTATTCAGTGTATTCAATCTCAATCATATAATAATACTTAATAATACGTCTGGACGACTTGACCATATAAAATAATAGTAGGTGGTCCTGCCTACTGTGTAAAATATTATAACGCCATAATAATAATATAATATTGCAATTATTAATCCATATCATTCCGCAACACAAACAAATATTATAATGTATTTCCTTAGGTATATATTAATTTGTATGTTCAACCGGATAACAGTAGTTCAATGCTATAACAATTGTCGTGGATTTTAAAATTAAACTTAATTATATATAGTATGCAGATAGGTGCGTATTAATAAACATAATTTGTATTAATTGTGTACCGTATTATATTATATAGATAATTAGGTAACATGACAATAATATATTGTTATTTATTATAGGTACTGAATATTGGTCTCGAAATTTGTGTTATTATATTTTTGATGAAATGCGTTGTGTGAAAATGAAATGTTCCGTGTTCAAACAGAAAAACCTGCAAAAAATATTATTGAATTGTAGCATATAGTATTTTATAAATATTTATAATCTTCTTTTTTTTATTTATTTTATTTTATAACCCACGGCAACATAGGTCATTAGGTGTGGGGAGGAAACTGTGGGTCTTTAGATTGGGTAGGTTGGTACACGTGTTGTGTCTTGGCAGAATTTCGAATGGGGTACCAGTAGGTTTCTGCCATGCCCCGGATATGGGGGATGGCTGCACTTGTTCTTCGGACACCGTCACTTGCCCGAAGAAATGTGCCGCCCGCGACCAAGGAATCGATCCGTTGTCGGCTGAGTCGCAACAGACGCCTTAGACCGCTCGGCCACTCCGCCCCCCATTAATGTCTTACAATACTGTTTATAGAATATACTGATGTAAGTATATGTAACCCGCTGAGAGTGAGTGCCGACTTCGGAGCCAATGTCGTTAAAATTATACAAGTCACTCCTGTGACTACGTTGACGGTTGGTAAAAACTCGAAAGTTTGAGCAAGTGATAAGGATTGTAATTTGGTGATAAGCGTTGTGGTTTGCTGACACGGCTTGTTTGTAACGTTATAAGCTAGAATAGTAAAATGTTTTAAAACGTTTCATCACCCATGTCATGTTTTTTTAAAGACAATAACTATTTTGGAAATTAGGTACCTACTTACATACTATTATAATATGCGTAATAGATTATCTATTGTAGATAATAATTGAATAACTTGTTTTATTGTCTTATTAATATTACAATTAATATTTAACAGTTTAATCTTAAATCTCAGTGATAATAACGATTATAATATTCTTCAATAAATAATATTTACCATAACACTTATTATGATGGTTAAAATTCAAAACGACAGTAATATAATATCATGGAAGTAGGTGATGGTACCAATGGCGACGAGCGTATAACCATCGAGTATAAAAATAAATGGTATAACCACAGATATATTGTAAACTCAATCGAACTATAAGGTCACAGTTCAGTGATAAACATACATGTTAGTGTTTGTATTATTATATATTTCGTGAGTGTAATAATATTATACCTGAGTACCGGTTTATCGTTAGCGCGATAACGTTCGAATAGGTAGTGTTACTATGGCGTTATAGGCCGTGCAAGATTCGTGTTGGTGAAAACCGTCTAAGCTCTCGGCCGACTAAGTTTAGCGTTAGTATAACAATATTGTTCTATGGTATAAGGTGGTCTGAAAATTCCACGTCTCCATTATTCGGTGCACTCCTCGTCAGTCGTCTCGTCGGAAGTCAAATATTGTCCAGAGGAAGTCGGATGCAGTCATAATAATATCTGAAACGGCTCCGAGAACACATTGCGGAGTATTTATAGTGTTTGCAAATTATAGTTTGTAGACTTGAGCAGCGTTACAATATTACAGTGTCGGTAAGTCTTAAACGATATTATTATTATTTTCGTCGCCGACCTCTTAAACGTGGCGGCGAAAGTGGCTATTTTTCTGATTTTCTGTTGTGCACTACACGTTTTGTATTTTTTGAACTGACTTATTACTTATGATGACTGTGAAGGTGTGGGCGAATGCAAATTGTATTTTCTTATAATATATCTTAATATCTTAAATATGTTTACAAGTTGTATCGTGCTAACGTCTTTATTACGTCACGAAAAACGCTTTACAGTATTGTAATTTTTAACACACATACATTTCTGTATATCAAATTTTTAAAATTATTCTTCTTACATCTACTGCAGTACGTTTATAATGAATGTCTTTTATAAAACTTTAGATAGAAAAGTGCACATTTTTGTTTTTCGTAGTGCACTTTTGAGATTGTGAACAAAATGTGCTGTAGGGCCTACGAAAATATCCACTGTCCACGTAGGTATATAGGTATCGTGGTAAGAAAACAACACACCACCCGTAATTCGGTTGTAAAAACGTGCCAGACAATTAATTTTCTCGGATTATATATTTTATAATTGAACAAACAACGTTATTTCAAAACATAAAGGAGTACTTTATTTATTTATTAGGTACTCGGATAACATAAATTAAAGTTATCGGTTTGACTGTTTGAGAACATTAGGTTTTTTTTTTGGTTTTTTCATTTATTTATTAAAATTTATTGGGTAGCGCTTTTAAAAAAAATAAAACAGATAAAGTGCTCCCCTATAGCGATGTCAAATTTTGATAAATTCTGATATAAGTGTAGTCTATTATAAGGGAGTAAAGTTGTCCCGCGCTGAACAATTTTTCCCAATGTAAAAGTATTGTAAAATAATTGTTCTCATTATATTACTATAGGAGTATTCCCCCATTCCATTCTGGCACCATTTTTCGTAATCGGCCGGCACCGGACAACCGTCGCGATGGATTGTGTCGCGGTGACAAAAATAAAAATTTTCGATAATCTCCATGAATACGTCAATAAACATTATAATAATTTTATCATTACAAAATTATCTTGAATATAGTAATTTATTTCCTATTAGCTGCACTGTGCGTCGGTGGTCGCCACCGGTCGGTGCCCACTCAATATGACGAACGTAAGCCGAGTAATTATTATTAGGTGGGTCGGATAATATTTTTCAGCAATAATTTCGGAGTGGCCTTATTATTGTTCACGTTGTATTTCGTTTCTATGTTTCTATTAAGCTATATATTTATATATTATATATCACGCAATTACCAAATGCGTAGCTGCAATAGGTATAGGACATTTAAAGGGGGGAGGTTAGGTTAGGTTTTCATTTTCCATTTTTTTTTAGTTTTTTTTCTAAAAATATCAATAAAATTTTATTTGTTGGTTGCGAAAGCTTGAAAATTTAATAGAAGGCTCCTAGTATATTGTTTCAAAGACAGATGAAAAATATTAAAAATCCTTAGTCACAATTTTTTTT